>SJYH01007912.1:27506-38729 GCA_006408735.1 Sylvicapra grimmia | reverse complement strand
GTTTTCCTGATGGTGTCTTTCAAACTTGGGTACCCTAAAATTAATTTGAATTCTGTGTGATTGCTCTTTTCTTTTTTAAAGAGTTGTTTTCCAATAGTGTTCCTCATGTTTTTAAGTTCATCATTTGGGAGATTCATAATACTGTTCTGGATGGGTATGACTTTTGGTATAACATCATGTGTTCAACAGGAAAAAATTTATTTATTAATTGTAATTAATAGGTTCTTTATATCTTGTAGATGTGTCTTGTATAGATAAGACCATGGAATTACAAGCAAAAGGAAACAGTGGAAAAAGAGAAATTTTTCAAAGAGTGATATTTGGGAGAGCCAAAACTTCTGAAATTAAAGATTTTTTCCTCAGGAAGATACAGGAAAATGTGGATGGTTGGGAGAGTCTGTGGACAGATAATGAAAGAAGAGACAGTGGAATATCTATATCTCATAACAAAAATCTCACTGATGGAAGAGATCACCAGAGTAGAAATGATGCAGGAGATAAGCCTGTTGAAAGGCTCGGATCAAGATTTCATGATGAATTGCAGATGCTTCAGTCTGAAGGGACAATTTTTGAATGTAGTCAAGTTGTGACGAATATCAACAGTAGTGCCTCAGTTTTGCCAATTCAGAGAACTCATAGTGTCTGCAAAGGCAATTCTCACAAAAATGAGTGTGCTGTTATGCATCCCTCAGAACAGGCCCCAGACCCAGGAGGACACAAGAGAAAATCTTACAAAAGTAATGAGTGTGGCATAACCATTCTTCAGGACTCAGAACTCACTAGACATCAGAGAATCCATACAGGAAGATTACCATATAAAGCTGACGTGTGTGGTAAGACGTTTAATGATAATGTGAGCCTTGCAGTTCATCAGAGAAATAGTACTGGAGAGAAAGTGTATAAATGTGATGTATGTAGCCACAGATTTAAACAGAACACAGCCCTTCAAATTCATCTGAGAGTTCATACTGGAGAGAGACCATATAAATATGATGTATTTGGCCACTGCTTTAAGCACAATGCACACCTTCAAAATCATGGGAGAACTCATACTAGAGAGGTGAGGTGAGGTGAAGTCGCTCAGTCGTGTCCAACTCTTTGCGACCCTGTGGACTGTAACCTACTAGGCTTCTCTGTCCATGGGATTCTCCAGGCAAGAATACTGGAGTGGATTGCCATTTCCTTCGCCAGGGGATCTTCCCGACCCAGGGATGGAACCCAGGTCTCCCGCATTGGAGGCAGACGCTTTAACCTCTGAGCCACCAGGGCGGCAAAAATAACTCAAAATTGATCATAAACTTAAATGTAAGGACTACAAATATAAAACTCCTGGAAGAAAGCACAAAAGTAAATCTTAATAACCATAAGTTTTGCAATGGTTTCTTTGGTACTACACAAAAAGCCGAAATGATGAAAGAAAAAAAAAATGAACTACATTATTTCAAACTTTTGTGCTCCAAATGATAACATCAAGAAAATAAAATAAGCTTCAGTTCAGTTCAGTNAGAGAAACCATATAAATGTGATATATGTGGCCATGGCTATACTCGAAAGTCACAACTTGGAATTCATTGGAAAGTTCATACTGGAGAGAAACCATATAAATGTGATATATGTGGCCGTGGCTATACTCGAAAGTCATACCTTGGAATTCATCAGAGAGTTCATACTGGAGAGAAGCCATGTAAGTGTGATCTCTGTGGACAGGCCTTTACTTGCAAAGAAAGCCACACAGTTCATCAGATCCTTCATACTGGAGAGAAACCATATAAATGTGATGTATGTGGCCGTGGCTATACTCGAAGCAGACAACTTGCAATGCATTGGAGACTTCATACTGGAGAGAAACCATACGAATGTGATGTATGTGGCAAGGCCTTTAGTGTAAATGGAAGCCTTAGAACTCATCGGAAAATTCATACTGAAGAGAAACCATAAAAATGTGATGTATGTGGCAAGGCCTTTAGAGTAAAAGGAAGCCTTACATCTCATCAGAAAATTCATACTGGATAGAAAGCATATCAATGTGATGTATGTGGCAAGGTCTTTAGTTTCAAATCAACCTTAACTCTCCATCAGGCTGTTCATACAGGAGAGAAAGCACAGAAATGTATCTATGGGGCAAAGTCTTCAATTCCAGCTGTTACTTTGCAGTTCATTGGAGAACTCATATTCGAGAGATGTTTGTGGCAAAGCCTTTAGTCAAACTGCAAACCTTGCAATTCATCAGAGAATTCATTCTGGAGAGAAAGCATATGAATGTGTTTTCTGTGACAAGGCCTTTAGTCATATTGGTAAGCTTGCAGTTTGTCCAGAATTCATACTGGAGAGAAACCATATAAATGTGTTGCATGTAGCTGTTCCTTTACTTGAAATGCACAGCATGGAGTTCATCAGAGAATTAATACGGAGAGAAAACATAAATGTGATCTCAATGTCGAGGCTTGTAATCTAAACACAAACCTTGCGGTTCATCAGAGAATTCATATTAGAGAGAAACCTTACAGTTGAAACAATGGTTACAAACTTTAGTGCTCAGTCAGCCTTAACGGAGAGAAAGCATAGAAATGTGATGTATGGGGCCAGTGTTTTACTTGAAATGACCATCATAGGAAGCATCAGATAATTCATAGTGGAGAAAACTATCACAAATGGAACAATTGTGAGAAGCATTTTAGTGCAACTGTAATGAATGTGGCAAAGCCTTTAATCTGAGTTCAGGCCTTATAATTCACCAGAGAATTCATACTGTATAGAAAGCGTACAAATGAATGTGGCAAAGTTTCTAGTTCACGTTCAGCCTTAACTGACCATTCGGCAGTTCATACAGTAGAGAAGCCACATAAATGGAATTTATATGACAAAGCCTGCAGTCACAAGGATCATCTGAGAATCAGTACTGCAGTGAAAACATACAAATGTAGTGACTGAAGTAAAGTACGGGAAGTTTTTGACCTTTTGAAAAGTCAAACTGGAGGAAACTGCACAAACGTGGTCGATGTGTCAAAGGCTTGATTCTGTATTCAGATCTAACTAATCCTCAGGTAATTAATTCTGAATTGAAATCTTACCCACATAGTGCATGTGGTAAGTCTTTTGGACGGCATTCAGTTTTTTACAAAACACAAGAAAATGCCTACCGGCAAGATTCCATACATTCAGAGCACAGTCAATCCCTCCAGTGGAGGAAATCATGTAAATGTGTGCAGCCAGGATTTCAATAACAGGCTGATCATTCCCATCATCAGAGAATTCATAATGCAAAGAAATCTTACAAATATGAGTGTGGCAAATCCTTCAGGTGGCATACAGGCCTAAAAAGACATCAGGTGACCCATACTAGAGAGGACTTCCAAAGATAATCACTGTGGCCAGGCTTTTTGTTTACACCTTAGGCTTCTTGAGAATATTCACACTAGATAAAAACTGTATCAGTGTAATAAGTGTGTTGGATTTTTAGGCAACAATCCAAATTCAGGCTTCAGTAAAGAAGTCATTTTGCAGAGAAAGCTTAACATGTGACATGAGTATGTAAAACCTTTACTCGGGGTCACATCTCACCAACCATCAGATCATCCATACTACAGAGAAGCTTACTAGTGCAGAATATGTGGCAAGGCTTTTAGGTGCTCCTTGTATCTCCGTGTTCAGCAAATACTTTATACTTAGAAATGCAACTTTTATGGCTTAATTACTGCTCCCTCTTTAGGTATCTAAGAACATATATCCTGTAGATAAACCACACAAATACAATATCTCTGGAAAGAATTTTACCCAAACATCAATGTTGGGAAACATTCTGGAGCAATGCTTTACAAATGCAATGGAGGTGGAGAAGGTTTCAGATTGCGTTGAAGTATTAGACAAGACTCCATAGTAGAGAGGAGTCTTGGAATTAGATGGTGAAGGCCTTTCTGCAGGCTTCAGAGTGCACTAGACTTCAGAATATATGTTTCAGAGAAACCACACAGAAGTAATGTGCACACTAAAGTGTTAACGCAAAGATCAAAATGATGGAACCTGAGAGGGCAAGCTTACAGAAGTAACGAGTTTTTTCATGAGATATTCACACCTTGGGTGTGATTTATGCAGGCCAGGAACTACAGATACATGGAATTTGGAAATACATTTAAGAAAACATATTCCCTCAAGATTTCCCCCAAGATTCATATCGGGGAGAATCCTTAGAATTGTAATGACTTTCATAAAATTTTGGGACAGTTCTTACAACAGATCACACNTGACCATTCGGCAGTTCATACAGTAGAGAAGCCACATAAATGGAATTTATATGACAAAGCCTGCAGTCACAAGGATCATCTGAGAATCAGCACTGCAGTGAAAACATACGAATGTAGTGACTGAAGTAAAGTACGGGAAGTTTTTGAACTTCCAAAAAGTCAAACTGGAGGAAACTGCACAAATGTGGTCGATGTGTCAAAGGCTTGATTCTGTATTCAGATCTAACTAATCCTCAGGTAATTAAAATTCTGAATTGAAATCTTACCCACATAGTGCATGTGGTAAGTCTTCTGGACGGCATTCAGTTTTTTACAAAACACGAGAAAATGCCTACTGGCAAGATTCCATACATTCAGAGCACAGTCAATCCCTCCAGTGGAGGAAATCATGTAAATGTGTGCAGCCAGGATTTCAATAACAGGCTGATCATTCCCATCATCAGAGAATTCATAATACAAAGAAATCTTACAAATATGAGTGTGGCAAATCCTTCAGGTGGCATACAGGCCTAAAAAGACATCAGGTGACCCATACTAGAGAGGACTTCCAAAGATAATCACTGTGGCCAGGCTTTTTGTTTACACCTTAGGCTTCTTGAGAATATTCACACTAGATAAAAACTGTATCAGTGTAATAAGTGTGTTGGGTTTTTAGGCAACAATCCAAATTCAGGTTTCAGTAAAGAAGTCATTTTGCAGAGAAAGCTTAACATGTGACATGAGTATGTAAAACCTTTACTTGGGGTCACATCTCACCAACCATCAGATCATCCATACTACAGAGAAGCTTACTAGTGCAGAATATGTGGCAAGGCTTTTAGGTGCTCCCTGTATCTCCGTGTTCAGCAAATACTTTATACTTAGAAATGCAACTTTTATGGCTTAATTACTGCTCCCTCTTTAGGTATCTAAGAACATATATCCTGTAGATAAACCACACAAATACAATATCTCTGGAAAGAATTTTACCCAAACATCAATGTTGGGAAACATTCTGGAGCACTGCTTTACAAATGCAATGGAGGTGGAGAAAGTTTCAGCTTGAGTTGAAGTATTAGACAAGACTCCATAGTAGAGAGGAGTCTTGGAATTAGATGGTGAAGGCCTTCCTGCAGGCTTCAGAGTGCACTAGACTTCAGAATATATGTTTCAGAGAAACCACACAGAAGTAATGTGCACACTAAAGTGTTAACGCAAAGATCAAAATGATGGAACCTGAGAGGGCAAGCTTACAGAAGTAATGAGTTTTTTCATGAGATATTCACACCTTGGGTGTGATTTATGCAGGCCAGGAACTACAGATACATGGAATTTGGAAATACATTTAAGAAAACGTATTTCCTCAAGATTTCCCCCAAGATTCATATCGGGGAGAATCTGTAGAATTGTAATGACTTTCATAAAATTTTGGGACAGTTCTTACAACAGATCACACGAGATGATTCATTTTCAGTTCAAAATCTTTAGTTTTCCAACAATTAACCTTCTGTGTTATGGGAGTATAATTATGTTAAGTATGTTGAAACTTCATGACCTGTGGAAATGATCGCTAATCTTCAGTGTATATTTAATTACTTGAGTTTTCTTGAGAAGGTGATGTTATTTTTTATGACATTTCCACAAGGTTTGAAAACTTTTGTCGCTTTCTTAGGGAGTTTCATGATGGCCTTTGCAAAGAAATCAGTAAGATGAAGGGGCAGACTTCATTAGGTGTGCTTCATTAATACCCATCTTTCATGGGTAAACAGGGACACTNATAAGGTGATGTTATTTTTTATGACATTTCCACAAGGTTTGAAAACTTTTGTAGCTTTCTTAGGGAGTTTCATGATGGCCTTTGCAAAGAAATCAGTAAGATGAAGGGGCAGACTTCATTAGGTGTGCTTCATTAATATCCATCTTTCATGGGTAAACAGGGACACTAAAATATTGAATTCAGTGGTGTGTGAATTAGGATCAGTGAGGGACAGGGAACCATGTCAAACCATGACATGACTCAGCATGCTCATTATGTTCAGGATGCCCTTCTGTACACAGGCCACTGTGGTTGTAGGACTGAATGATGTACCATCTGCTTATACAAAGAGCAACCTGGACATTAAGGGACTTGGGCTTTTCATGGGAGGGGAGTTGACAGGTTACTGAAGACTGATTACGTGGGAGAAATTATAGCAGGGAAATGCTGGTCATTTTCTCCCTTAACTGGTGGTTGCCGTTGCATATAAATGATTAATGGAAACTTCTTGGAAATAGAAGAAAATGGGATCAAAAGAACCAGAAAAGTATGCGTGTGTATCTGTTTCATCACTGATTGCTGCCATTTATGTTGTACTTCTGTTTTCTTCAGAATATATCCTAAGTCTTGTGATCTAATAAAATTTGTATCATTTTTCCCATAATCCTGAATGGATCATGTTTCTTCCAACAATACAGTTTGTCACCACCTCAACTTCATAACAGAAACTAGGAATGCACCAAAGCCTGTCCAGGTAGAAAGAATATAGAAGAATTTTTCATGACGACATCAAACAATAGACAATTTTGGGATTATGTACTAATGATTTGCACTTCAGTTATTACACCACATTCTGTCCATAACGGAACAATTATATTTCCAATGTCCACTTGTGCCAAAATGAAACTAATAGCACATGCCTAATTTACATGAAGTGAAAATAAGAATAATAAATGTGCAAAAATTAGGAAATAACTTCAGAAATAAGGTTAAAAGTGATAGCTCTTTTTGAGCTGGGAGCATTCTGAAATAAATTATATTTTGTTACTCATTTGTTTTTGGTCGTATAGTTGTGGCTTACAGGATATCTCCAAAGCATGTAGGGATTTCCCAGACCAGGGATCTGTCCCATGTCTCCTATTTGGCAGGTGGATTCCTTACCACTGAGCATCAGGGAAGACCCAGAAATACTTGAGAATCCACACTATATGATGGGAATTTTTTTGTTTGTTTGTTTGGTAAACTAGAAATGTCATATATTCAGTTCCCAATATGTTGGATCTTGTTACTTTGCAGTCACCGAAAGAACAAGATGGAACCAAACCCAAAATTTGGTTTGGATTTTGAGACAAATCACGCCATACATTGAACTCTTATGCGAGTGTTAACTGCTGAAGCTTTCTAGTCGAAGCATGGTAGCCTTCCAAGCTGTTTGGTTCAGTTCAGTCTCTCAGTCGTGTCTGACTCTTTGCGGCCTTATGGACTGAAGCATGCCAGGCTTCCATGTCCAGTTTTGAAAATTGCCTCTCTTTAGGTATCTGAGAATATATATTCTGGAATTAAATCACACAAATACAGTATTTGTGAAAAGGATTTTACTCAAATGTCTAAGTTGGGTAACATAACGAGCAGTGCTTTACAAATGCAACGGGAGTGGAAAAAGTTTCACCTTGGATTGAGGTAAGACTCCCTAGTGAAGAGGAGTCTTGGAAGTGGATGGGCAAGGGCTTTCTCTAGGGTTCTGAGTGCACTAGACTTAAGAATATATGTCTTTCAGAGAAACCACACAAATTTTGCACACTGAAGCTTTAACCCATTGATCAAAACTGAAACGTGAGGATTTATATGAAGAGCAAGCTTGCATAGGTAAAGACTATTGTGTAGGTTTTTACATCAAATATTCACCTTGGACATAATGAAGTGACTTATGCAGGTCAGAAACTGTACAGATATACCGAATTTGGAAACACATTGAAGAAAACCATATTTCCTCAAGATTCCCCCCAAAATTCATATCGGGGAGAATCCATATAGCGGTAATGAATTTGGTAAAACTTTGGACTTTCTTACAACAGGTCATATAAGAGATCATTCATTTTAGGAATAAGTCTTTAGTTTTCCAACAATTAACCTATTATATTAAGGCAGTATAATTATGTCAAGTGTGTTGAAACTTAATAACATGTGGAAATGACCCATTTATCTTCAGTGTGTATTTAATTACTTGAGTTTTCTTGAGAAGGTGACATTATTTTTCATGACATTTCTGCAAGGTTTGAAAACTTACAGTTTTCTTTGAGACTTTCATGATGGTCTCTGCAAGGAAATGAGTAAGATGAAGGGGCAGACTTCCTTAGCTGTGGTTCATTCATATCCATCTTTCGTGGGTAAACAGGGCCACTAAAATATCAAATTCAATGGTGTGTGAATTAGAATCAGTGAGGGAAAGAGAATCATGTAAAAAGTTAAGACAATCATTCTTATTAGGGTGCCTTTCCATAGGCCACCGTGGGTTATAGGACTGAATGCTGTACTATCTGACCATGAAAAGGGCAGGCTAGATATTATGGGACTTGGGCCTTTCTTGGGAGGAGAGTTGACAGGTTATGGCGGACTGACTATATGGGAGAAGTTATACCAGGGAAACGCTGGTCATTTTCTCCCTTAACTGGGAATTGCTGTTGTATATAAATGATCAATGGAAACTTATTCTTTGATATTGAAGAGAGCAGTTTTCTTGAAGAAAATTTAGTCAAAAGAACCAGAANCATGAAAAGGGCAGGCTAGATATTATGGGACTTGGGCTTTTCTTGGGAGGAGAGTTGACAGGTTACAGGGGACTGACTATGTGGGAGAAGTTATATCAGGGAAATGCTGGTCATTTTCTCCCTTAACTGGGAATTGCTGTTGTATATAAATGATTAATGGAAACTTATTCTTTGATATTGAAGAGAGCAGTTTTCTTGAAGAAAATTTAGTCAAAAGAACCAGAAAAGTATGTGTGTGTATCTGCTTCAAATTAATTGCTGTCATTTACGTTGTGCCTCTGTTTTATTCAGAATGTATCATAAATCTTGTGCTGTAATAAAGTTTGTATCATTTGTTCCATAACTCTGAATGGATCATGCTTCTTCCAGCTACATGGCTTTATGCCACCTCAGTTCTTCATAACAGAAACTAGCAATGTGCCAAAGGCTCTCCAGATTGAAAGAAGGTAGAAGAATTTCTTTTCATGATGAAATCCAAGAATAGACAATTTTGGGATTATATACTAATAATTTGCACTTGAGTTATTCTCTCCACACTGTCCATAGTGGAGCAATTATATTTCCTGATGCCTTTTTTTGTGCCCGAATGAAACTAATAGCATGTGCCTAATTTACATGAAGTGAAAATAAGAATAATAAATGGGCAAAAATTAGGAAATAAACTTTGGAAATAAGGTTAAAATGATAGCTCTTTTTGAGCTTGGAACATTCTGAAAGTATTTTTATTATTATTATTATTTATTATTGGCCCAATAGTTATAGCTCATGGGGTCAGTAACTCCACAGCATGTGGGAATTTACCCAACCAGGGATGTGTCCCATGTCTCCTGCATTGGCAGGTGGATTCCTTACCACTGAGCCACCAGGGGAGCTGTGGAAATAATTTAGAACCCACACTATATGATGGGAATTTTTTTGTTTGATAGAGTAGAAATTTCTTATATTCAGTTGACAATGTATTGGTTCTTGTTACTTTGCAGTCACCCACTGGAACAGGATGGAACCAAACCCAAAGTTTGCTTTCACTATTGAGACAGATGTAGCCATATGCTAAAATGTTATGAGAATATTAACAGCTGAAGCTTTCTAGTGGGAGCAGGGTAGACTTCGCAGCTGTTGGGGGATAAAGCTTGACTAACAAGGAATGGTGACATTCTTGGAGTGTTAAGAGGATTACTGATGGCAAGGAGGAGAAGGTATCTGCTCTGGTGAGTTACCAGTTGGTATCAAAGAAAGGAGGCCTTCGTCTTTTGTCTCAGCCTGCCCAGAGAGGCAGCACAGGAAGCGGTTGTTTTTAAAGTCTAAAGGAGTCAGTAGTCAAACATGGAAAAACCACAGTGAGACTGTGTAAGAAAACACTGAATGTTTACTCATGCTATGAATTTATAACATTCCTTTTCCTGCAGTACCCATTTCTTCCATTGTTCTATATGGTTTTTGAAAATGGTTAGTAGCTTACTATTTATCTATCTTACTAAATAGATAAATTACTATTTACTATCTCTTGCCTAAGGAATTTTTACAGTAGCCTAATGAACTTTAATGTTTGGAAATATTTATTAGGTAATAAATACTAAACAGAAGTCCAGTTTTCCAGAGGATATTAGTGTTGATGTCACATTATAGAAATAAGTAATATGCTCCATGGTTCATTGTCAGCTGTAGTAAAATTTCTTTTTTCTTTTTTTTACAATATTGTGATGGTGTTTGCCACACATCAACATGAATCGGCTGTAGGCATATATAGCTTCCCTCCTTCCTAAACCCATCTCCCTCCCCAGCCGATCTCTCCAGGTTTTCACAGAGCAGTGGCTCTGGTGCCCTGTGTCATACATCAAACTCCCACTGTGTGTCTATTCTACATATGGTAATATACATGTTTGAATGTTAGTCTCTCAAATCATGCACCTTATTTCTTTTGTTTCCTCAATGGTTTTTCCTTTGCATTCTTGTCTGTCCACATGTCGTGAAAGTGAAGTCGCTCAGTCGTGTCCGACTCTTTGCTATCCCGTGGTCCAATTCTTTGCTACCCCGTGGAGTATAGCCCACCAGCTCCTCTCTCCATGGGATTTTCAGGCAAGAATACTGGAGTGGGTTGCCATTTCCTTCTCCAGGGGATCTTCCCAACTCAGGGATTGAACCCAACTCTGGTTTAATGTTTAATTTCTATTTCTTCCATGCCTTACACTAACAAATACATCAGTCTACAGGTTATTTTGAGACTTGTAAGATTAAAATGCCCATAAGGCAATGACAGGAAACATAGTACATGCCTTATAAATATGAAGAAAGTTCCTTTAGGACTTAAGTTCAGTCATTTAATACATGTAGAAATATTTATAAATAGTGCAAAGTTGATAATTTTGGTGAAAATAAACTCTTCTCAAGACTATATTTTACAGTCTTCTTTGTTGTCCATATCTGACAGCTTTCTGGAACAACAAAGAAAAGAGAAAATATAATGTTTAAACAAAATGTA
>SJYH01007912.1:0-18758 GCA_006408735.1 Sylvicapra grimmia | reverse complement strand
AAAAGTCTAGTGTTGCTAACATCAAAACTACTATATTCCTTTTTCTATATCCCAATTACATTGATTAATATCCTTCAGGTGCCTAAAAGATAAAGAATATGGAGGCCTGGCAGCAGTCATTGAGTCAACAGTGAAACCCATCACCAATATAATTTTTAGCTCTTTAGAAAAGGCTCTGTATCTTTAAGATGCTTTAAGCTTTGTGCTTCTCGCAGTTGAGGGGCTGTAAGCAATTTACAAGTTGTAAAAAGTCCAGGGAACCTGTTAGGCAAGTTAGAGAGCCATCAGACGGGTTTGAGCTGAAACATTCCTTTCATATGCAGGAGACTGAAGCCCTGAAGTAACTTTTTTCCAGAGAATGTCAGAAGAATGGAAAAGCACAGTACATAAGGCAGGCAGACTCTGGTTTTGGGGGGTAGATGTTCAGGAAAACTCAGGGGGAACCCCTGAAGCCAGATCACACCTTTGCGTTTTGTCGGGCTTCCTTCCTCATGACCTTTGCCATGGGCGGGATTCCTCACGCTGGCTCCCGGCATCACCCTCCCCACTTTAATGAGCTGGGATATTTTCCAGTTAGTATGAGCAGGGAGAACAGGAGCCAGTGAAATTGGGGCCTCTCTCTCCTTCTGACTTGTTTACTGAACTCAGTCCAACCATCCCTCAACTACTTAACGTCCCCGCTGCTGACAGGTTTTTGCAAGATGACCAGCTTCTTGGTCTCCATACTGAGTGCCCAGTGTGCTTGGATTTGCAGCTAGGGTGCATTTGTGTTGCAGTGCCCACGCCTAGAGGTCTCTGCTCTTGTTCAGCTGTGCATGGAGAAGAGGTAGAAAAATGGGAGAAAGTGAGGGGGAACGTGTCAGGGTTTCCGGGAGGGTTGTGGGAGCAGGTGTGTGTCTTTTAGTGAACCCGATGAATGGTGTGTGTGTGTGAGAGAGAGAGAGAGACAAGCATAGTTGTGGGATCACGGGGCGTGTGGACCTGTTGACAGAGGTGCTCTCAGTTCTGGCTTGAGGCCCTGGATGTGGGCTCATGGCTAATTGTGGGCTGGGTGGGATGGTGGGCGTGCCAGTGTCTTAGCTCAGTTTTCCTGGGACACAGATGCTGTGACTGAGGTTTGCATGACTGGGTTTAATTGGGAATCTTGTGATCACACCTGTGGAGGAAGGAAGGCTGTGGAATTGGGAAGAAGAATGTTATCCTGCAGTGTGTTAGAAGTAAGGCCTGAGCTGAGCCCACAGGGAGGTCTGGGTGCAGGAGGATGGGCACAGTGGTCCCAGAGAAGGGGGGCATGGTCCAGGAGGTGTCCCACAGCACCCCCTCCACACAGTGGATTTTTTGTGGTCTTTAGGGAAGGTGAGAATTAAGTATGCAACCCATAGAATAACTGTCGGTAAAACCCCAGAGATCACTTCATGGGTTACCTTGGTATTTTCTGTTGTTTTGAGTTGCTTATGAAGAAGGTTTCAGATGCATTTGGAAGGTAAAAAAAAAAAAACAGAGCTTGGAGTGTTTCTGTGGAAGATATTGAAGTCGCATTGAGGTATGTGCATCAGCCTACACATCTGTCTTTTATTATTAGAATTTGGAGATAACAGTTTTGGGACTGGCTGGGGTCACTGACTAAAATGCAGATGCCTTGAGTCTGGTCGGTGTTTGGCTGTCTTCTTGAGTATTATTTCATCATAAATGGAGGAGTTGTTAAGACTTAACTTTCTGGGGTTTGCATAGCAGGATGGGTCGATTATTACTAGGTGTCTGGGGAGTGTGTTGGAACAGATGGAGGTTTGAAAGTTTCTTTCGGCCTTGAAGGGTATTGATTGGCCCTGAGCTTTGATGGCAGAAGGATTCTGTCAGGGTGGGGCCTTCAAATCGCCTGATGTCGGGAAGGAGTGTTCCTAGAATCCAGAGACCTCAACTCTACAGCAGCCTATACTACAAAGGCTTGTTCTGGACATTCAGTGTGGAGGTTCCCCAATGATTAAAAACAGAACATACATAGGATCTCGCATTCTCACTCCTGATTCTATTTCCAAAGGAAGAAAAATCAGAATTTTAAAAAATGTTTATGTATTTGGCTTCGCCTGCGTCCTGCAGAATCTTTGGTTTTGGTGCACGGACTCTCTAGTTGTGGTGCTTGGGCTTAGTTGCTCCACTGCATGTGGGATCTTAGTACCCCCACCAGCTATTAAACCCACATCCACTTTGCAGCTTGGCAGGTTCTTAACCACTGGGCCACCGGGGAAGTCCTTTGCACAACCAGTGTTATGAAGGAGTTACCTGCACTCTCATAACCAATACTGCATGATTCACAATAGCCATTTGTTAGAGAAACAACCTGAATGTCTGTTGTAGTCAAAGTGGATAATGAAAACATGTTGTGTGTATGAGACAGTCTGTGTCCTGGGGCCCTTTATTGCAGTGCTTGCACCTGGACGAACCCTTTGACAACAGACCACAACGAAAGTGTAACAGAATGAAGAAACCATAACCACACTCCTGTGGGGTCAGCAATTCTGAACAATAAGGAGGAAAAGGGCCAAAACCAACTGTTATCTGAGTCTCCAGAAGCAAAAGAGGTCACTGCCTGTTACCCCTGCCCACAGCACTACCAGGGGATCTGGGGGTCAGATCACCTCAGCTTCTGACCTTAACCACCAATCCATACCTACCTGCACCCTCACTTAAGGGACCAGCTTGCCCCCCTTTTTGGGAGGAGCAAGGACACCCACTTCTTGTTCTCACTTCCCCTTACTGCAGCAGGAGTCCCAGTAAATCCTTCCTTGAATTTCTCCTCTGATGTCTTAACTATTTCTATTGATTAAAGAGCCCAAGCATCCAGGTTGGTAACCTGTAAGTGTAACTTAGTCATTCAGTCCTGTCCGACTCTTGCAACCCCATAGAGTGGAGCCTGCGAGGCTCCTCTCCATGGGATTCTCCAGGCAAGGATACTGGAGTGAGCTGGCTTTCTCTTCTCCAGAAGGGCATGTTCCCAACCGAGGGGTCAAACCCAGGTCTCCAGCATTGCCAGCGGATTCTTTACCATCTGAGCTACCAGAGAAGTCCTGGTTGGTAGCATACACTCAGAGAAACACAAACACATATATAATGACATATTATGCACCCACAAAAGTGGTGATTTTTGTCACTTGGGACCACTTGGATGAATGTAGAGAATATTATGCTAAGTGAATTAAAGTTGAAGTTAAGTTACTCACTCGTGTCTGACTCTTTGCGACCCCGTGGACTGTAGCCCACCAGGCTTCTCCATCCATGGGATTCTCCAGGCAAGAATACTGGAGTGGGTTGCCATTTCCTTCTTCAGGATCGAACCCAGGTCTCCTGCATTGCAGGCAGACACTTTAACCTCTGAGCCACCAAGGCAGATAGGAAAAGACTGATTGTATGTGCTCGCTTATATGTGGAATGTAAAAAAATGAAACCACTGGTCCATGGGGTCACAAAGAGTCGGACACGACTGAGTGACTTCACCTTCACCTTCACCTTCACTGGTAGCAGACAGTGGGATGGTGATTATCTGGGGCTGGAAGGTGGGGAAGATGGGGAGATGTTGGTCAAAAGGTAGAGACTTTTGAGTTGTAAAATGAGAGTATCCTGGGGAGGTGTGTGCAGCATGCTGACCGTAGTTAATCCTATTCTGTTACTGCATCCTGGGAATTTGTCAAGAGAGTACATCATCAGTGTTGTCACCACACAGAACATGGGAATTTGGAGGTGATGGTTGTGATGGTTTGTGGATTGTGATAAATATTTCACAATGTAGACGTGTCACATGGTCACATCGTGAATGGTATGTATACACATCCCATCTTGTTAGTCCGTTCTATGGCAGTCAGCCTGGAAAAGAAGAAAGCAGGAGGTAGGTTGAACTTGACCCTTGAGTGGTGTTCAACCCAGGCTTCACATGAGGTCATGAGGCATTTTGCCTGGGCATGTATTGTACCCCTCCCCCAACAGACACGCTCCTCAGGTTGTCGCGTGGGGCCTCGCCCAGGAATGTGCACAGGCCGCAGATGATTCCAATCTGGACCCTGCATTGAGCACCAGGGCTCCTAGTCTCCACTTCTGAGACTGAGATGAAGCCCTGGGGGAGGGGAGGGCGCTCTGCTCTGAGTGGGGCTGGACCAGGGCCTGCTGTGTGACCTGAAGGGCATCGTGGGGTGAGCGGAGGTGCCCCCCGCTGCTGTGTACATGAGGCCTCACCAGGAGGGGAGTGTGATCCGAGGGAAAGTGTGGGAAAGTCCCGTGTTGGACTCTGTGCCAGAATTGAGTGTCCTGAGTCCCTCCTGAGACAGTGGGCACAGAGGACTGTCTGTTCCACATGGTGAGGGCTTCCCTGTGTGTGTGGTTGGAGCTCAGGAAGGGGGTGTGTTGACCCTAAACATTAAACAGCATAGTTTCCACTTTTTGTGATAGAACTGTGAAGACTCGTGTTCCCTGAGGAAGAAGCCCAGAAGAGGAGGAGAGTGAAAGAAAACGTGTCGGGAATGGCTCTTTCTCAGGTAAGGTCATATTCTCCGTGGATTCTCAGTCTGTCCTTCCTGAAATATCCGTCTTTGGACTCGCTAATCGTGTCTGACTCTGGAGTATCCTGTCTGACTCCTGTACATGCACACTCACCCGGGGCCTTCCCTCAGGGCCTGTCGTCTCCACTTAGGTCCCATCTCCCCATGACCCGGTGACCTGGCCCTTGTGAGGAGGCTCCCCTGGGCACCATCCTGGGCAGGGCTTCTCACCCACAGGTTGGAGGCGGGGTCTCCGTGCTGTTGGACAGCAGGGATAGCTTAGGGCCCATCTGGATGTGCTATCTGCTTTCTGTCAACCTGGATAAAGAAGCTGCACATAGACGTGAGGTATTAACATGCACAGTACATGCCAAAATTTGGAAAAGAGACCAATGAGGGAAATCAGTCCTGACTTTTTATAGTACATTTAAAACTAAATGAGGACTCATTTCGGAGTGAAATGGAAAGTTCAGAAAGAGATGTCAGTGCTAGGCAGTGTTTCATTATAGCATCTAATTTAAACTATGAAATATAGTTTGCTAATTATTTATTCTTCCTTTTTGGCCACCTGAAACCCTGTGGTGGAAGTGCAAGATCTTAAACCCTGGACTGACAGGGAATTCCCCCAACTTTCCTAATCTTGATGTGATATTTGGTCATGGAATGAAAAGATAAACTTTGGATTCTGTTAATAACTACATCCNGAAAGTCCCGTGTTGGACTCTATGCTGGAGTTGACTGTCCTGAGTCCCTCCTGAGACAGTGGGCACAGAGGACTGTCCGTTCCACATGGTGAGGGCTTCCCTATGTGTGTGGTTGGGGCTCAGGAAGGGGATGTGTTGACCCTAAGCATTAAATACCATATTTTCCATCTTCTTGATGCTCCTTTGAAGACTCGTGTTACCTGAGGAATAAGCCCAGAAGAGGAGGAAGGTGAAAGAAAACATGTCAGGCATGGCTCTTTCTCAGGTAAGGTCATATTCTCAATGGATTCTCAATCTGTCCTGCCTGAAATACCCATTTTTGGACTCGCTAATCTTGTCTGACTCTGCGGTGCCTTGTCTGACTCCTGTACACGCACACTCACCTTGGACCTTCCCTCAGGGTCTGTCGTCCTCCCTTAGATCCTGTCTCCCCATGACCCGGTGACCTGGCCCTTGTGAGGAAGCTCCTCGGGGCACCAGTTGGGCAGGGCTTCTCACCCACAGGTTGGAGACGGGATCTCAGTGCTGTTGGGCAGCAAGGATTGCTTAGGGCCCATCTGGATGCACTGTCTGCTCTCTGTCAACCAGGATAAAGAAGTTGCATGTAGATGTGAGGTATTAAAATGCATAATACGTGCCAAAATCTGAAAAAGAGTCCAATGAGGGGAAATCAGTCCTTTTTATAGCACATTTAAAACTAAGTGAGAACTTCCTTGAAAATCTTAAATGTTTGGGAGTGAAATGAAAAGTTCAGAAAGAGACNGCCCTTGTGGGGAAGCTCCTCCGGGCACCAGTTGGGCAGGGCTTTTCACCCACGGGTTGGAGACGGGATCTCAGTGCTGTTGGGCAGCAAGGATTGCTTAGGGCCCATCTGGATGCACTGTCTGCTCTCTGTCTACCAGGGTAAAGAAGTTGCATGTAGATGTGAGGTATTAAAATGCATAGTACATGCCAAAATCTGAAAAAGAGTCCAATGAGGGGAAATCAGTCCTTTTTATAGCACATTTAAAACTAAGTGAGGACTTCCTTGAAAATCTTAAATGTTTGGGAGTGAAATGAAAAGTTCAGAAAGAGACATCAGGGCTAGAGAGTGTTTCATTACAGCATCTAATTTAAACTGTGAAATATAGTTTGCTAATTATTTATTCTTCCTTTTGGGCCATACAATGCAGCTTGCAGGGTCTTTGTTCCTTGAGGAGGACTTGAACCTGAAACCGTGTGGTGTAAGTGCAAGATCTTAAACCCTGGACTGATAGGGAATTCCCCCAACTTTCCTAACCTTGATGCAATATTTGGTCATAGAATGAAAAGATAAACTTTAGATTTTGTTAATAACTACATACCTAACATTAAGAATAAGACAATATTACTATATTAAATATACTTCTCTGCTGTACTGGCTCTTCGTTGCTTCACTGGCTTTATCTAGTTCTGGCGAGTGATGACCACTCTCTAGCTGTGGTCTGTGGGCTCCTCAGCACGGTGGCGTCTCTTTCCTTGCAGCCCAGGCTCTAGAGGGTGTTGGCTTCAGTAGTTTCACCTGCTGGCCTCTAGAGCTCTGGCTCAGAAATTGAGGCTCACGGGCTTAGATGCCCTTGACATGTGAAATCTTACCGACCAGGGATCAAACCTGTATCTCTTGCACTGCCCAGTGGATTCTTTACCACTGAGCCTCCAGGAAAGCCCTCATATTTTTAGATACAGCTATTATATACAGATTAGAATAAATCTTCTGTATATTACTTTCTGCTTGTATTTTCATTTTTTTTAACTAGTATACTGAGTGACTGAACTGAACTGAACTGAAGATAATGTTGAGGACTCCCCTGGTAGTACAGTGTGGATAAGAATGTGCCTGCCAATGTATGGTGCACGGGTCCCATCCCAGGTCCAGGAAGATGCCTCAGAGCAACGACGCCCAGGCGCCACAACTACTGAGTGTGAGCTCTGGAGCCCGGGAGCCATAACTGCTGAAACCCACACACTCTAGAGTCTGTTCTTCAAAACAAGAGAAGCCACTGTAATGAGAAGCCTGTACACTGAAGCTGCAAATTCAGAAAGCCTGCCCACAGCAGCTCAGCAAAGACTCAGCAAAACCAAAGTAAATAACTTAAAAAAGACATAGAATGAAGACAAATTACTGAAATACAAATTGATGCATTTTTAATGTCCCAAAGGTGCGGAAATATAGATGCATAAAAGAAAATGAGACTATCATCCCAAAATGTGTCAAAAGGCATCACCTTGGAGTAGGAAAATGTCCCCCCACTCTAGCATTCTTGCCTGAAAATCCCTTGAACAGAGGAGCATGGCGGGCTACCATGAGGTTGCAAAGATCTGACATGACTAAGCGACTAAGGAGCAGCAACCTCCACACACAGCAGAGTGAGCTCTGAAANGAAGAAGCACAAGCTGGAATCAAGATTGCCAGGAGAAATATCAATAACCTCAGATATGCAAATGACACCACCCTTATGGCAGAAAGTGAAGAAGAACTAAAGAGCCTCTTGTTGAAAGTGAAAAAGGAGAGTAAAAAAGTTGGCTTAAAGCTTAACATTCAGAAAATGAAGGTCATGGCATCCGGTCCCATCACTTCATGAAAAATAGATGGGCAAACAGTGGCTGACTTTATTTTTCTGGACTTCAAAATCACTGCAGATGGTGATTGCAGCCATGAAATTAAAAGATGCTTACTCCTTGGAAGGAAAGTTATGACCAACCTAGACAGCATATTCAAAAGCAGAGACATTACTTTGCCAACAAAGGTCCGTGTAGTCAAGGCTATGATTTTCCTATGGTCATGTGTGGATGTGAGAGTTGGACTATAAAGAAAGCTGAGCACTGAAGAATTGATACTTTTGAACTGGTGGTGTTGGAGAAGACTCTTGAGAGTCCCTTGGACTGCAAGGAGATCCAAGCAGTCCATCCTAAAGGAAATCAGTCCTGAGTGTTCATTGGAAGGACTGATACTGAAGCTGAAACTCCAATACTTTGGCCACCTGATGCAAAGAGCTGACTCATTTGAAAAGAACCTGATGCTGGGAAAGATTGAGGGTGGGAAGGGAAGGGGACAACAGGGGATGAGATGGTTGGATGGCATCACACACTCAATGGACATGGGTTTGGATGGACTCTGGGAGTTGGTGATTGACAGGGAGGCCTGGCATGCTGCAGTTCATGGGGTCGCAAAGACTCAAGACACGACTAAGCGACTGAACTGTACCTAACATTAAGAATAAGGTCATATTACTATATTTAAATTTATTTTTCTGCTGTACTGGCTCTTCATTGCTTCAGTGGCTTTTATCTAGTTCTTTCAAATGGTGGCCACTCTCTAGTTGCAGTGTGCGGACTTCTCATTGTGGTGACTTCTCTCATCTTACTGCACAAACTCTAGAGCCTACTGGCCTCAGTAGTTTCACCTGCTGGGCTCTAGTGCTCTGGCTCAGAAATTGAGGCTCATGGGCTTAGTTGTCCCTTAGCATGTGGGATCTTACCGGACCAGGGATCAAACCTGTGTCTCTGGATTGGCCAGTGAATTCTTTACCACTGAGCCACCAGGGTAGCCCTTACATTATTTGTAAATACAGGTATTTTTATACTGATTAGAATAAATCTTGTGTATATTATTTTCTGCTTGTATTTTCATGTTTTTTGAGGTACTATAAGATAATGTTGAGGAGTTCCCTGGTAGTACAGTGGATAAGAATGTGCCTGCCAATGTATGGTGCATGGGTCCCATCCCAGGCCCAGGAAGATGCCTCAGAGCAACTATGCCCACGCGCCACAACTACTGAGCATGCGCTCTGGAGCCTGGCAGCCATAACTACTGAAACCCACACAGTCAGGAGCCTGTGCTCCAAAACAAGAGAAGCCACTGCAATGAGAAGCCCATACACTGCAGCTGCAAATTCAGAAAGCCTGCCCACAGCAACAAAGACACAGAAAAACCAAAATAAATAACTTAAAAATACATAGAATGAAGACAAATTACTGAAATACAAATTGATGCATTTTTAATGTCCCAAAGATGCTGAAATACACATGAATAAAAGAAAATGGGAGTATCATCCCAAAATGTGTCAAAAGGCATCTCATTGGTGTAGGAAATGGCCACCCACTCTAGTATTCTTGCCTGAAAATCCCACGAACAGAGGAGCATGGCGGGCTACCATGAGGTCGCAAAGATCTGACACAACTAAGTGACTAAGGAGCAGCAACCTCCACACACAGCAGAGTGAGCTCTGAAAAACAAATCTAAACCTCTGATTTACCTCCTGCAGATTCTTCAGTGACTTCCAGTTACTTTTGGAATAAAGTCCTAAATCCAAAGACCTTGTAGAAAGCAGCCTCTACCTGGCATCATCTCCCTTTGTTCCCTGTGTCCCAGTTAGACTGGCTGGCTTTCTGTTCACTAAATATCTTCCTGGCTCAGAGCAGCACTCAGGCTGTTCTCTCTGCTTGCAACACTCTTCCGTTTCCCACCTTGCCAATCCTAAGTGTTTCCTCCTCATGGAGACCTTGTCTGATTTCTTGATGTACGTCAAGACTTTCTGATAAATCTTTTCTCAGCACCAGGCCTGTTTCAGAACACATGTTGCAATAGTAATTTTAAAATTATGGATGTAATTAGGTGACTGGCTGCTAGACCGTAAGCTCCATTATGTTCACTGCTGTACTCCCAGTTTGGGGCCCACGTTGACACTCAGTAAATTTGGATTGAAAGAAAAAATAGACAGGTCTTCCTTGTTTCAACCAGTTGTGTGTTTACATTTGCATGTGTGAGTGCATGGATCTGTAATTCCTTGGTTTTATTACAGAACATCATCTTATAAACATGTTTTGTGCTTTGTAACAGTTGAAATCGTATTGTAACTAAGTTTTTTTCTACCTCTTCACGTGAATGATGGGAACAGTAGTAAGAGTATTGACCTTGTGTGGTTGGTGGGAAGAGTGGGTGACCCTGTACAGTGACCATTTATCCTATAGTTGTGTTCGACTCTTTGCGACCCAATGGGCCATAACCCTTCAGGCTCCTCTGTCCCTGGAATTCTCCAGACAAGAATGTGGGAGTTGGGTTGCCATGCCCTTCTCCAGGGGGATCTTCCCCATGTGGATATCAAAACCATGTCACCTGCATTGCAGGCAGATTCTTTACTGCTGAACCTCTGCAGAAGACCAGATACATATGCATTAAACTATATATTATAGTGTTCCCTGTGCATTCAGAAGGAGGTAGATAGCAAATAAATTTTGAAAATTTTCTGTCCATCGATCATGTCCATCATTTCTTGGCTGACAAAAGACCTGGGGTTCTACACCTCCACTGCACATCAACTTTCTTGAAGTTATTTCAGGTATTCTCAGAGAACTCTTTGTGGATACACTTTGCTGCTCTGGTACTTAACTCGTTGATTCCTTAGGTTCAGTTGTCAGTCCCAACCACCTGACCTCAGATGCTGTTGCCTCATTTCTTAACTGTTTGATCTGAGCAATTTCTTAGTATGTTGGCAGAGTTTTCTCCCCAGTCAGATGGACACAGATCTTTCTCTAATGTGCTGTTATGTTGATTCCAAGTTCATCTGTGTAAAGTCTTTAGAGTAATGCTTAGTGTGTAGGAAGTGTTGAACACCTGTCATCAGTGTGATGTCATCATCACCACAATGTGTGTTCTTTTAACACTGCTGTGGACTTTGTTGTCTGAAGACACCAGTCTTGCTGTGAGTCATCTAGATAGTGAATGTCCCCCTGTGTGTAGAGTGTAACACTTCTGCATAGACAATTCACTGATTGAATTTTTTGTATATTCTTCATGTATTGTCCACAGAAGTGACAAATTCATGTTGTTGGAAGATGTCATAGTCTTATGAAACAAAAGGAAATTAGAGACCGACAGTTTGTTCCAAATAGCTTTTAATGGATCTATCAGAATATTACATTACCTGAATTGATCATTACCCCTCTAACCTCTCCTCATTTTGTGTGAAAATAAGAATCCTCCCCAGCGCCTGTTAGTGAAATGTGCTTTCATTTCAGACACAGTTGACTGTCGAGGATGTGGACATCAAGTTCACTCCAGAGGAGTGGGAATGCCTGGACCCTGCTCAGAGGGCCTTGTACCGGGACGTGATGGTGGAGACCTACAGGAACCTGTTGTCTGTGGGTGAGGATCACTTCCCTGTGAAGTTGGATTCTGGTTTGGGGATATCTCTGCATTTTCCCTCTGTGTCTCTTGGGAGCCCCTGTTTTGCTTGACTGAGTTTACAGCCTTATTGATTCAGAGATAAAAAAGCTTCATGATTGGCATCAGGACTATAAACTTGTCCTTTCTTCAGGTGCTCTGCCCAGTGTGTGATATACAAGTTTCTCTACAGCTTGAGTATTTTTAAAGCTGATTTCCAACTTTAAAATATCCAATTCCCTGTTTTCTACCCCTGTGTTCTTGGTTCAGTAGTTCTTGGAAAGGATCTATACATGCATGTCTATGTGCTTAGTTGCTACAATCGTGCCTGACTCTTTGCAACCCAGTGGACCGTAGCCCTCCAGGCTCCTCTCTCCATGGGATTCTCCCAGCCAGAGTACTAGAGTGGGTTCCCATGCCCTCGTCCAGGGAGATCTTCCCCACGCAGGGGTCAAACCCACATCTCCTGGGTGGCAAGTGGATACTTTACCTTTGAACCACCGGGGAAGCCCAGGTATCTGCATATTATACTGTGTATTATACTGTTTCCTGTGCATTCAGTAGGATGCAGATAGTAAATTAATTTGTGAATATTTTTCTGCCTGTCTATAATTTAAATCACTTTTTGGCTGACGGAAGAGGTGGGATTCTACACCTGGCAAAGCAGGAGGCACAAGGTCTAGGTCCTCTCTAAAGCAGACCTCTGAGCTGGCTTCTAACCTGGCTGGACACTGCCCTGACTGTAAGTGCCCTGACTGCCTGCTGTGAGTGCAAGGCTTGCAGCACCAGGGATAAGATAAGGGACAAATCTTGAGATTGTCAAGCCCTTGGAGGGGCCCTGGCCTACCATCCCCAGGCTTAGCAACATTATAGGTTTTATAAGACAAACAAATAGCATTAACATAAAAGCAGAAGTGCTATTGTTCACAGATTGCTGATGATAACAGTTAGCATCCTGGGATTATAAACAGAAACCCCAAACTGCAATCTTTTAGTCTCACGCATGACCCGAACACGCTGCCTGGGACCTTTTCCCCACTGGGTCTCCAGATGGGCTGTGTCCCGGGACTTCCAGCACTGTTTGAGTCTGGATGTTGGTCAGAACCCAATTTGGTGATGTATCTTCTGCTGTTTCTACTTATCTTTTCTTTTAATGTTAGCATATTGAAAGTCAGCTTGATAATTCTGTAAGTATTTGTATTATTTATTTCTACAGAATAAGTGGCTTATTTTGTTAACTAATATTTGAACCTGAGATGAAAGTGACAACTTTTGGCAAAACTGTAATTGGCCCTGTGAGCAGTGTTTGTGAGACAAAAGTGCCACTCTGTAAGAAGAAAGAGGTTAAGGTTGATGAAGTTTTTATTGCCTAATGGGATGATTCACCTTTCTACTAGTTAGCTAATACATGGGACGTCTTCACTGGATGGTGTGAGAATTGGAACCTAAAATTTAAGAGGGCTATACCCTTAGAAGTTACTGAATATTTGCAACTCTCGCTTATTGAGAAAGATAAGAATGCCATGCTGGATCCTCCTCTCTCCTACCATGAGGTACATAAAATGAAAGTGAAAGTAGCTCAGTCATGTCGGACTCTTTGCAACCCCATGGACTATAGCGTCCATGGAATTCTCCAGGCCAGAATACTGGAGTAGGTAGCCTTTGCTTTCTCAGGGGATCTTCCCAACCCAGGGATCGAACCCAGGTCTTCCACATTGCACGGGAATTATTTACCAGCTGAGCCACCAGGGAAATACATGAAGTACATAAATCAAGCTTAAAATTGTCTGAAGAGAAGTTATAACTGGAAACAGAATTATGTGATTAGTGAGGATGATTGTGCATATTACAATATCAAATTATGTATTAGCTGATCAGCTCCTCACTTTATAAGTTGGCTCTCTCTCTTAAACTGGCCCACATCTCTAACTGTGTCCCCCACTGCCTTTTATGTCTCCGTTATCTTTGTCCTGTTGTGGCCTTTCACCCCTCCCACCCCTCTGTCTCTCTCTCCATCAGCTAGTCCCCTTCTAACTTCCCCTGTCTCTCAATGGGGAGGGGGCGCCCAGTTTCCCCTAATCCGGCCCCCACTCTAGCAAGTTTCTTTACCCCTTCAGATTCTTCTGATCAAGTGAAGACCCCCATCTCTCCAGATGGACAATCTATGATTTTTATCATCCATCTGCCCCTGTTCAGTTCGGTTCAGTCGCTCAGTCGTGTCCGACTCTTTGCGACCCCATGAATCGGAGCACGTCAGGCCTCCCTGTCCATCACCATCTCCCGGAGATCACTCAGACTCATGTCCATCGAGTCACTGATGCCATCCAGCCATCTCATCCTCTGTCGTCCCCTTCTCCTGCCCCCAATCCCTCCCAGCATCAGAGTCTTTTCCAATGAGTCAACTCTTCGCATGAGGTGGCCAAAGTACTGGAGTTTCAGCTTTAGCATCATTCCTTCCAGAGAAATCCCAGGGCTGATCTCCTTCAGAATGGACTGGTTGGATCTCCTTGCAGTCCAAGGGACTCTCAAGAGTCTTCTCCAACACCACAGTTCAAAAGCATCTGCCCCTGTTAATCACAGTCAATTTGAGCACTGTTTCTCTGTATTTTAGATATAAAACTGTGACTATAGAAAGGGATGATAAGTTTTTTGACAAAGGGATTGCTGTGATATTCTTTAGACTCTGGAGAAAACGGGTTAAAATGATTTTTCCATTATTTTTTTGAAAGTACAAACCATTTCTTTTTGCATGTGGAATAAAAACAGCTAGCTTCTTAAAAGCCCTGCCTACAGAAAAGCTTGAAGTTAACCTCTACCAGGGATCCCAGATGACTCTAGTGGTAAAGAAGCTGCCTGCCAGTGTGGGAGACATAGGAGCTGTGGGTTCAATTGCTGGCTTCTGAAGTGCCCCTGGAGGAGGATACCAACTCCAGTAGAGTCAGAGAGACATTTTAAATCTGTCTGGATTTATGCATGTCTCAGTGTGTGACTTTGATTTTGGATAATATTGCTGAGGTTTATTTGTAAATGAGGTCTTACTCAATTGGCTTTAAAAGAAAGGAAGCACTTGGGCTTTGCTGGTGTCTCAATGGTAAGGAATTCGCCTGCCAGTGCAGAAGACAGGTTCAATCCCTGGTCCAGGGAGACTCCACATACCACAGAACAGCTAAGCCCATGCACCACCACTACTGAAGCCCACGTGCTCTAGAGCTCATGGTCCACAAGAGAAGTAGCTACAATGAGAAGCTCATTCGCCACAACTAGAGAGTAGTCCCCGCTCAACACGAGAGAAAGCCAGAGCAGTGATGCTGACCCAGTGAAGCCAAAAAAAAAAAATTAAGTGCGTACAAATCAATTACAAGAGATATTAACCTAAATGAATTTCAGGTTCACGTGAACTGGGAAATATTCATTGTTAAATATCTAGTATTAATGTTTGCTTATCTGATTAAGACATGTCTTGAGTCATGCACATTGTGTAATACTTCTATTGTATTGCACTCAGATTTAAGACTATTGATGAATATGTTTGGTGCTACCCTGAGATGCTGTCTATAAGACAGTGAATGTTTTTAGAAGTTTTCAGTGTTATTTATGCTCACCAATCTAGAAAATGCTAATAGCTCAGTTCATGGTTGCTTAAGGAAAGTAAGATGTGTGTTTTTCAGTAAAAATGTGAGAAATGAAATTGAGTTTGGATGCTCATACAATGAGTGGAAGCGAGTGGAAGCTGGAAGCAAGTGGAAGCTGGAAGCAAGGTCTTTGTTTCCCAGACCAAGAGTCCTGACCATTGGACCACAGCAGCCAACAGATTGGGCTAAGGTCCCTAGTCTTGCCTGCCTAGTCAAGAAAAAAATCAGATGAAGAGGCACAAGGTAAAGAGTAAAGGAAAATGTTTATTGAAAGGAAAAGTACATGCAGAAAGGCGCATGGGTCTAGCTCAGAGAGAGAGCCCCACCTTTGGTAAGTGTCAATTCTTTTTAAAGGTACAGTTTTCCAGGTGTTCGTCTCCCTTCGGGCCAGTCACCTTCCTTTGTCCCCTCTGGTTAATTTGTCTCAGGCCCCTCCCCTGGGGTGTGAACACACACCCTAACTAAGCTGTGTCTGGAAGTGAACGCTTCTGGGAGAAGCAAGACTCGTTATGGCCTGAATTATCCTCTGATTTGATCTCAAGCAGCCTTTCTGCACATGTGTAGAAAGGGGTAATAGACAGGGTTTTTTCATTTCTTTGTTAATAGACAGGGTTTTTTCATTTCTTTGTCCTTGCCATGATTATTCCCTTGAGGTTAGAGATAAAGACTGGCTATTTACCATGTATTTTTTGGCTATAGATTCCTCAGCTGGAGCCCATCTATCTCTTGTCTCAGGGAATGCAGAGAGAAGGGTGACTGATTGTAGATGTCCAATCTGGAGCCCATCTGTCTCCTATGTGAAAATTACATTTTATTAGGGAAAAAAATTCGGTCTGCCTTACAGGTGGCTGTTTACAAATGAAAAAAGTGATTTAAAAAGAGAAGGGAGAGAGAAGTTTATGGAAAGTGGACCCCAAGAAAAGAGGTCCCAAAGGGTAGGTCTTTCTATGATCTGTAGCAGTGTGTCATTTGACTTCTGTCAGTGNTCCTTTGTCCTTGCCATGATTATTCCCTTGAGGTAAGAGACAAAGACTGGCTATTTACCATGTATTTGTTGGCTATAGATTCCTCAACTGGAGCCGAGCTATCTCTTATCTCAGGGAATGCAGAGAGAAGGGTGACTGATGGTAGCTTTCTGGTCTGGAGCCCATCTGTCTCCTACATAAAAATTACATTTTATTAGGGAAAAAGAAATTCAGTCTGACTTACAGGTGGCTGTTTACAAATGAAAAAAGTGATTTTTAAAATAAGGAGAGAGGTTTATGGAAAGTGGACCCCAAGAAAAGAGGTCCCAAAGGGTAGGTCTTTCTATGATCTGTAGCAGTGTGTCATTTGACTTCTGTCAGTGCTGTTGCTTGACTTTGGGGAGCATGTGATGAGGTGTTTCAAAGGGATCTAATTCCTCTTTGTCCCCCTTCTGTGCTGGATTCCGTGGGATGTCCACTTTTTGGTCCATGTAGAGCAATGGTAACACCTCCAGAGCTGTAATCCCTGGAGCCAGCCTGGTTCTCTTCCTATTTGCTGCACTTGGGAGACCTCATTGGAAGAAGGGAAGAGAATGGCCAATCTTTGATTGCATTTGGTGTCTCAGATCCTACACAGAGCTGCCTTCAACCTGTCTTTCTGTTCAGAACCCTCAGCTATTCCTGTTGTTACTGCTTTTACCACAACCTTCAGGGGTGTGTATAACAGGAATGTGGTTTGGATCTTCTGTGATTGTAACTCAGGAAGCCTGTAAGGACAGTGGACTCTGAGATCTTCTCTTCAATCCCGTCTTGCATATATGAATCAGGCACCAGGTTCCTTCCATCCATGCTCATACTGTACAAAATGACCCATGCTCTTCCACTGAACCACATTTTCAGACACAACTTCAATTGATATGTGGGAGGGTGGTACTTGGGAAACCATGTATAGGTGAGATGGCTGAATAAGGCTGTTAGTTACGCCGATTAGTTCTTGTGTCTCACTTGACCTTATCTTTTTAAAGTCCTGAAGTTTGTTGTAACCTTTTGTAATCTGTTCTGCCCAAATGGGCCCTGGTGGTTAGGAACATGTATGAATCTGTAGGTCTGGGTTTCACTCCTGCTTTGCTCTTTACTTTCATGTGCCATGGAGTTGTGTTCATGAACCCTGGGAATCTAATACCTTTATTTGAAAAATTGAGGTAATTCATGCTTTTAGGTGTCATAGAATTTTGACTGTTTTATTGAAAAGGTCAGAAGTTAACTTTTTTTTTTTCCTGAACCACGTGGTGCTGGGAGCCAGCACGGGAGATCCCACCCATGACAAGGTCATGCAGAGAGACCTGGCGGGCAAGGCGAGTCAGGTTTCGAGGGAGAACCCCAAAACCAGAATCTGTCTGTTTTATTATTTCATAACTTTCACCAACTCCTCTGACATTAACAGGGGGCTATCCCTGACCACCTTTCTCTGGAAAAAGTTAACTTAGAGCTCCAGTTAATAGTCTCCTACATATAAAAGGAGTGTCTCAGCTCAAACCCGTCTGATGGCTCTCTAACGTGCCTGACAGTTTTACCCGGACTTTTACAACTACACATGTGATTGTTTACAGCCTCTCAACTGCGAGAGGCATGGAAAGCTGAAAACATCTTAAAGATATAGAGCCTTTTAAAGAGCAAAAAATTATATTGGTGAAGGGTTTCATTGTTGAGTTAATGATTGCTGCCAGGCCTCCATATCCTTTATCTTTTAGGCACTTGGGAGGATATTAATCAATGTAATTGGGATGTAGAAAAAGGAATATAGTAGTTTTGATGTTAGCAGTTGACTTTTGAGTTAATGAATTTTCTCTTTGTTATAAATCATTGTACTCCTCTTTCTTTGTTATAAATCGTTGTATCCTTGCTATGTAAGAATGTAACTTTATTTAGTGCTTTCTGAGAGTGGCACCAGACTTTGGAAAGAACAACACTTTTAGGGCAAATAAGTTTCCTGGTTGACCGACCCTTATCAGAAAAGGGCCACAAAATGCTAATAGGCCTCCTGGCCAGAAGATGATGTAAATCACCTAAGACCTGTGTATACAGATAGGTATGCAGAGAGAAAGCCTGGTCTCGGTAAGAGTCAGGGCTACTGACCCTGCAGACTTTGTATTTTCCATTATTCTCTATGTACAGCTTAAGGTATATAAGCCCCCTGGAAAAATAAAATTTTGGGTCTTGCCTCATCATTGTTTGGCTCCCCTGTGTCAATTCTCTTTCTCTTTCTTTCTCTCTCTTACTCTCTTTTTCAGGCTGATCCCTTGGAGTGCAGGGGCTCACTGTGTTCACTTCTNGGAAAGAACAACACTTTTAGGGCAAATAAGTTTTCTGGTTGACCGACCCTTATCAGAAAAGGGCCACAAAATGCTAATAGGCCTCCTGGCCAGAAGATGATGTAAATCACCTAAAACCTGTGTATACAGATACGTATGCAGAGAGAAAGCCTGGTCTCGGTAAGAGTCAGGGCTGCTGACCCTGCAGACTTTGTATTTTCCATTATTCTCTATGTACAGCTTAAGGTATATAAACCCCCTGGAAAAATAAAATTTTGGGTCTTGCCTCATCATTGTTTGGCTCCCCTGTGTCAATTCTCTTTTTCTTTCTTTCTCTCTCTTACTCTCTTTTTCAGGCTGATCCCTTGGAGCGCAGGGGCTCGCTGTGTTCACTTCTCTGCCCAGGCTTCTAAGACCCACGCGAGAGGGAGCCCAAGG
>SJYH01007911.1:22151-32798 GCA_006408735.1 Sylvicapra grimmia | reverse complement strand
AACTCGTATGGCGACTGGTGTTTCCTGAATTCACGCTAGCGGGTCCCTGAGGTCCCTGTCGTAACTCAAGAGGGACCTGCTGCAACTCGAGAAAAACCAGGAGGTTCTCCCCTGCAGGCGAGATGAGGCCCTTTTCTTCTGTGCCATCACGAGGGAAATCACGCCTTCCCACTTGAACCTCGCAAGCGTCCTTCCCACCCTTGCTGCAAATCAAGAAGTTCCCCGACATACAGTCCCCACGTGTGAGGAACACTAAGGGTCCCGGCACACCTCAGGAGAAGCCTCGTTTCCCCATCGTGAGCTCGAGATGAGGGTCTTTTTCCCTGCTTCATCGGGAAAGGATTCCCGCCGTTCCCGTCACATCTCAAGAGGTGGTGCTCTCAACAGGAAAGCCGAGACCTCCAGGGGTCGTGCCAACATACTAAAAGTACCCCAGATGTCTCAGTCCACTCCAGATAAACCTGATTTCCCTGCACTGCCTCGGGTGAGACCTGTGTATCGCCTCACACCACGGTGGCTCCTGCCACAGGCCTGTGGCATCTCGAGGAAAAGACAGAGATCCTGGGGTCAAGTCGAGGGGAAGCCTGAATCTGCAGCTACAGCTTGGGAGGAAAGCGGACGTGCATGCAACCACAGGAGACGAGGCCTGACGCCCCTTGAGAGACTCCAGAGAAACCCCAAGTTCCATGCCAGCACTGGAGAGGAAACCTCAGGTTCCAGCTTCAGCTCCAGACGGGGACATAGGACCGGCACAGACTGGAGAGGAATCCCGAGGAACCCTTCTCAACTCGCATGGAGACTGTCCTTTCCTGTGGCCACACGAGAGGGCCCCTGAGGTCCTCGTCGTAACTCGAGAGGGACCTGCTGCAACTCGAGAAAAACCAGGAGGTCCTTCCCTGAATGTGAGATCTGGCCCTTTTATGCTCTGGTATCACGCCTTCCCACTTTAACCTTGCAAGCGTCCTTCCCACCCTTGCTGAAACTCAAGAAGTTCCCCGACATACCAGTCCCCATGCAGGAGGAACACGAAGAGTCCGGGCACACCTCAGGAGGAGCCTCGATTCCCCATCATGAGCTCAAGATGAGGGTCTTTTTCCCTGCTTCTTCGGGAAAGGATTTCCGCCATTCCCATCACATCTCAAGAGGTGGGACTCTCAACTGGAAAGCCGAGATCTCCCGGGGTCGTGCCAACATACTAAAAGTCCCCCAGATGTCTCAGTCCACTCCTGATGAACCTGATTTCCCTGCACTACCTCGAGTGTCACCTGCGTATTGCCTCACACCACGGTGGCTCGTGCCACAGGTCTGTGACATCTCGAGGGAAAGACAGTGATCCCTGGGTCAACTCGAGATGAAGCCTGACACTGCAGCTGCCGCTCGGGAGGAAAGCGGACGTCTATGCGACCACAGGAAATGAGGCCTGACTCCCCTTGGGAGACTCCAGAGAAACCCCAAGTTCCATGCCAGCACTGGAGAGGAAAACTCAGGTTCCAGCTTTGGCTCCAGACGGGACTTAGGAACCGGAACCGAAGGGATAGGAATCCTGAGGAGCCCCTCTCAACTCGCACGGAGACTGGCCTTTCCTGAGGCCACACGAGAGGGTCCCTGAGGTCCCCGTCATAACTTGAGAGGGACCTGCCACAACTCGAGAAAAATCAGAAGGTTCTCCCCATCAGGCGAGATGAGGCCGTTTTCTGCTGAGGCATTCCAAGAGAAAAACGGCCTTCCCTTCTGAACCTCAAAGGGTCCTTCACAGCCTTGCTACAACTCAAGACGTTCCCCGACATAACCATCTCCACTCGAGAGAAACACTGAGGGTCCCACCTCAACTCAGGAGGAGCCCCCTTTCCCTCTCCTCCGCTCCAGATGAGGAATCCTTTCCCTGCTTCGGCAGGTAAAGATTCTGGCATTCCTGTCACACAGCAAGAGAGCGTGCTCTCAACAGGAACGTGGAGGGGAACTCCAGGGGTCATGCCACCATTCCAAAAGACCCCCAAATGTCTCAGTCCACTCCAGATGAACCTGATTTCCCTGCACTGCCTCGAAGGTCACCCTGAGCATCGGATCACACCACGGTGGCATCTGCGACAGCCCTGTGGCACCTCGAGGGAAAGCCACAGATCCCTGTGTCAAATCGTCGGGAAGCCTGACACTGCTGTTACAGCTTGGTAGGAGAACGGACATGAATGTCTCCACTTGAGAAGAGTCCTGACTCTCCTGTGGAGCCTCCAGGGGAACCCCAAATCCATGTCAGCACTGGATAGGAAACCTCAGGTTCTGGCTCCAATTCCAGACGAGTACCTAGGACCCGACACTTACTGGACAGGAATCCCGAGAGGCTCCTCGCAACTCATTTGGAGTCTGGTCTTTCCTGAGGCCACGCCAGCGGGTCCCTGAGGTCCCCGTAGTAACTCGAGAGGGACCTGCCGCAACTCGAGAAAAATCAGGAGGTTCTCCCCTGCAGGCGAGAGGAGGCCCTTTTCTGCTGTGGCAGCATGAGGGAAATCACGCCTTCCCACTTGAACCTCGCAGGCGTCCTTCCCACCCTTGCTGTAACTCAAGAAGTTTCCCGACATACCAATCCCCACGCGGGAGGAACACGAAGGGTCCCGGTACACCTCAGGAGGAGCCTCGTTTCACCATCGTGAGCTCGAGATGAGGGTCTTTTTTCCCTGCTTCGTCGGGAAAGGATTCCCGCCGTTCCCGTCACATCTCAAGAGGTGGCGCTTTCAACAGGAAAGCCAAGATCTCCAGGGGTCGTGCCAACATACTAAAAGTCCCCCAGATGTCTCAGTCCACTCCAGATGAACTTGATTTCCCTTCACTATCTCGAGTGTCACCTGTGTATCGCCTCACATCATGGTGGCTCGTGCCATAGGCCTGTGGCATCTCGAGGGAAAGACATAGATCCCTGGGTCAACTTGAGATGAAGCCTGACACTGCAGCTACAGCTCGGGAGGAAAGCGGACGTGCGTGCAACCACAGGAGATGAGGCCTGACTCCCCTTGTGAGACTCCCGAGAAACCCCAAGTTCCATGCCAGCACTGGAGAGGAAATCTCAGGTTCCAGCTTCAGCTACAGATGGGGACTTAGGACCTGGCACTGCCTGGAGAGGAATCCCGAGGAGCACCTCTCAACTCGCACGGAGACTGGCCTTTCCTGAGGCCACGTGAGAGGGTCCCTGAAGTCCCTGTCGTAACTCGAGAGGGACCTGCCACAACTCGAGTAAAACCATGAGGTTCTCCCCTCCAGGAGAGATGAGGCCGTTTTCTGCTGTAGCATCCCAAGAGAAAACCGGCCTTCTCTCCTGAACCTCAAAGGGTCCTTCACAGCCTTGCTACAACTCAAGAAGTTCCCCGACATAACCATCTCCACTCGAGAGGAACACTGAGGGTCCCACCAACAACTCAAGAGGAGCCTCCTTTCCCCCTCCTCTGCTCCCGATGAGGGATCCTTTCCCTGCTTCAACAGGAAAGGATTCTGGCGTTCCCATTGCACAGCAAGAGGGCGTGCTCTTAACAGGCAAGTCAAGAGGAATTTCAGGGGTCATTCCACCATTTCAAAAGACCCCTAAATGTCTCAGTCCACTCCAGTTGAACCTGATTTCCCTGCACTGCCTGGAAGGTCACCCTGAGCATCGAATCACACCATGGTGGCATCTGCGAGAGCCCTGTGGCACCTCGAGGGAAAGCCAGAGATTGCTGTGCCAACTCGTCGGGAAGCCTGACTGCCGGGGTCCAGCCCCGGGGAATCCAGAGAATTTGAAGGGTGGACGGTGTCAGCGAGGAAAACTTATTTATTTATTAATATAAGATTAGATTAGAAAGAGATAGTATAGTAGGAAAATTAAGTGGAGAAAAGAGGCTGAATAACTTGGTTTATGAGCTAAACTAATAAAACTTCAGACAAGAAGTTTGCATCATCTACGTTCGGCCACTGGCGTCCGTTTGAATCTCGGAAAGTGCCCCGCCTTGGGCACTCTCTCTCACAGTACTTAAAGGCCAGGGCAGGTAAGTGGACATGATGAGCTGCCCGCTCCAGATGGGAATTCAGCCGGAAATTAAAGTAAGAAGAGGAGACACGGGGGAAATCAGTCCAGCTACTGATCCCATCCTCTATTGTTCAGAGGGCCTTTTATACCCTTGATTGTACATAGAGATCAATGGGTAATACAAAATTATGTGGCATCAGCAGCCCTGACTCTTATCAAAACCAGGCTTTTTTCTCTGCATACCTAATTGTATACACAAGTCTTAGGTGGTTTACATTTCTCCTACCCAAAAGGGCCAATTAACATTTTACAGCCTTTTTCCTGATAAGGGTTTGTCAACCAGAAGACTTATTTGTGTTGATCTTCCCAAAGTCTGGTGCCACTCTCAGAAAGCACTAAATAAAGTTACATTCTTACATAGCAAGGACACAAGGGGAGTGCAGTGATATACAACAAAGAAAAGTAATTAACTCAAAAGTCTAGTGTTGCTAACATCAAAACTACTATCTATCCTTTTCCATATCCCGTTTACATTGATTAACATCCTCCCAGGTGCCTAAAAGATAAAGAATATGGAGGTCTGGCAGCAGTCCTTGAGTCAACAGTGAAAACCGTCACCAATGTAATTTTTAACTCTTTAGAAAAGGCTCTGTTTCCTAAGATGCTTTTAAGCTTTGTGCCTCTCGCAGTTGGGGGCTGTAAGCAATTCACAAGCTGTAAGATGTCCGGGGAACCTGTTAGGCAAGCTAGAGAGTTATCAGAGAGGGTTAAACTGAAACATCCCTTTCAAATGTAGAAGCCTAAAGCCTTGAATTGACTTTTTCCAGAAAATATCAGAAGAGTGGAAAAGCAGAGTACAAAGGCCAGCAGATTCTTATTTTTTTGGGGGGTGGATGCTCGGGAAATTCCAGGGGGAACCCCTGAAACTTGAACATGCCTTGCATTTGCCAGGCTTCCTACCGCATGACCTTGTCACGGGCGGGATTCCTCACACTGGTTCCTGGCATTTCCCCCTTGTTTTTTATATTTTAAAATAATCAGGTGCACTTCTTTTGCGAGATTCCAAATGCTCTGCTNTCTTATTTTTTTGGGGGGTGGATGCTCGGGAAATTCCAGGGGGAACCCCTGAAACTTGAACATGCCTTGCATTTGCCAGGCTTCCTACCGCATGACCTTGTCACGGGCGGGATTCCTCACACTGGTTCCTGGCATTTCCCCCTTGTTTTTTATATTTTAAAATAATCAGGTGCACTTCTTTTGCGAGATTCCAAATGCTCTGCTGAAGAATCCTGACAATACAAGGAAGAATGATTACAAGGAGCAAGATTATAAACAGTAGACAGAATAGTCTTTCCAGAAATGAAGTTAGAGAAAGTGTGGAAAAAGTCATTGGCTTCTCCTGCGGTGGTAAAATGTAATCAGGAGTGTTTCAAGGTCTGAATCTGAATTATGAAGTTTCCCTAAGTCTAAACTACTATCTGAGCTGTTCCAAACACCTAAAATATGATTTTTCAACCTATTGGACATTTGCACATGTTGAATCAATGATTGCTGCCATAATAACAATAACAGTAACAGTTGTTGTTACACAGCAAGAACATAATTATCATATCAATAAGTTGTTACAGTTACAGGATGTTTTTAAAGCAACAAAAGAGCAAACATTATTTTGAGGAGTTAAATAAGATGAAAGCATACATTGTTCACAAGCACTACATTAGGTCCATTTCTACATTAATTTTTCCAGAATTATTGGTGAAAAGAAAAACATAAGAGGATAAACAAGCCAGACTAGAGTAAATGAGTCATTTTTTGGTTGGAGATTGTGCTGCAGCAGCTGTCAGTCCCACTAGGATCTCACTGTTTATCTTGTCTCTCCTGTGGGCTCGAGCAGCGGCTCTCGCCCCACCCTCTGCTGAAACCGCGGCGGCCAAGCGAGACAAAAACTGAGCAAATAGTATACAGTTCCCGTATATCTCCTTTCCCCATTAAGTCTCTACCCCATAGTTTTTGCAGATGGACGCTGGCGCTGCTATTGGCTGCGAGTGCGGCGCACTGGGTTCCGTCAGTCAGTCAGGCTGGCCCTGCCCGTGGCTCCTGCTTGGCTGTTTTGTGTGGCGGCGGCAGAAGAGTTCCCTTTTCGGTTTGTGGCGAATCAGTCTGTCTGGGATCCAAATTGACGAATCTGCGTTCTGTGGAAAAAATACAAACACTTCCTCGACTGGCAGTTAATTTTGGGCCAGGATTTTTTTTATTATTGTCTGGAGAAGAGATCTTTTCACTTTACCAACGATTTTACATTTTATTGTTCCAGACGAATCAGCATTTCATTTATTATAAAGAGAACATGTTGTAAAATCTGATGGAGAAAACTATACTCAAATTCTCCTTTTTTAAAATAATTTTTGAATTAGCAAAGCATGTGAGGGTAAATGATGCAAGATTTGACCACAATAATTTCTTATAGCAATCTGCCAATCATCATCAAACATTTGAAAAGCATCAAGTTGTTCTCAGTTATATGGAATTACAATTTTTGATGGCTCTTTACTAAACTTAATAAATCAGTATACTTGAATTAATCTTTATAATTAATATATCAATTAATATATATATTGCAGCAATACAATATGCACACAGCTAATACCAACCAACACAAACCAATGCACTGCAATAACATATATCACACACACAACATAACTATGCAGTATATGTAACACATGTCATCACAGATGCCAATCTATACCAATTAATATCAGCCACATATGTATTATATTACTACAATATACACATATATAATTATACAGTATATATTTAATATGCATATATATAGTATACATATTAATATACGAATTAAGTATAGATCCATAAATAGAATTAGGTATACCCCCCTTTTTTTTTTGCACTGTGTAATTCCATCATATTTCTGCATATTAGTCCTTTACCAACACTACAACCATAAAGAACACAATTTTAAGTACTGTACTTTTTAGTTTGGAGAGATCACAGTCTACAGACTCATTTACTTCTATTAGACAAGATTAACCCATTCAACTTACTGCAGTTTTTAAATGCACATAACATACAGAAATTGATGCATTTAAACAAAATCTTCAGGATCTTATTATTATTATTATTATTTTTGCAAGTTTAATTACCGGTCCCCATGATCACCAATGTTTATGGCTTAATTTAACTACACCAATTTATCAACCTTTCAGATCTTTAAAGATAACATAAGTAAAAATTACAATTTCTTATCAAAAGGTTTAGGGTTTTCCGAATTTTAAATATCTGCTCTCTTTCTTCCCCTCATCTTAAGACATTTCAAATAAACTAATAACCACATCTCACCTGCAACACTCCTTAGCAACCATTTGATGTATAAAATTTTAACTATGCCCCTAGTTATATTAAGACACAAAAAATGGCTGCCTACCAATCTATCTTGTCACAAGTTAGAAACACTACATTTAAGAATTAACATGAGGGTTTCAAATTTTTTCCAGTTTAGATATTTATGCCTTTGCACTTCTGGATGTTACTGTAACATTGTTTGTAATCCTTTAAAACCTTAGTAATTTAAAACATTAGTAGGTATACCTTTATTCTATTTTATTTATACCCATACTCAATCAGGCAAACTGTAATTAGGCAAATATATTTATATTATGCATTTATATCAATATATGAAGTATTGTTAATTGTACCACCTATTGATAACTAAGAAATTGAGAAACCCCTTTTTCAAGCAACTCTGTTTGAAACAGCATGTCCCTCCCCCATAGGGTAAAGGGGAACAAAGGAACTACATAGAGTTAAGAAAGTTTCACAGATATCCTCAAACTGCCAATCTACATATTTGAACTTTAACTACTGTGGGAGCTTGAGGGCAAATGAAACAAAATTTGACTCCTGAAATCTATCAGAGCAACTTGCCAATTATCACTATTCTGTAAAAGACTTGCAGTTGATCTTTATTGGATGGAATTACTATATTTGTTACTTCTTTTCTAAAAAGTTCCATAATTCTTTTTCTTCCTTTTAAAATTAATTGTGCCACCAAGCTGGGATAAGATAAAACTATTTTTCTTGGGGTCACTGGTAGATGGAACCAATGGGCCTTTTTGTCACAAGCATCCTGTTTTGTGGCAAGAATAATTTAATTTCATCTTTTGGCAATATTAATCTTAATTAACTGATCATTAAAACCTCATTCATTTTAACAAAAGCCAACTCTGTCTCACTAGTCAACATTCTCTTAGAACTGGGATTAGGAATATTTTATAAGCAATCAAGCAAAAGGCTTTAAATCTGCAGTAGTCTGTTTTAAATGTGGGCATAGCCAATTAATATCCCCTAATAATTTCTGGAAATCATTTAAAGTGAGTAAACAATCTCTCTGCAGCTTTAAAGGGACATTATCAGTTTTTAAAACTTTTGGCAAACCTAAATATAAGAAGCAAGTAAAAAGCTGTTACACAATATCTTTATAAGCTTTTCCAATGATCTTTTTATAACCCAAATCTGGTCTATAGCCTTTTAGGTGACAAGTAATCATCTAATCTTTGCTTGAATACTTCCAGCAATGGGGAGCTCACTACTTGCCAAGGTTTTAAACTCTCTCTCACCTCTTCCTCTTCAGCATTCCCATCCTGCATACCACTTTCTCTAATCCCACCAACTCATTTTTAATAGTATGTGTGTTGGCCAGGAGCTGGGCCAGTCTTTCCCAGTAATGCAAGAAATGTCTGCTCTAGTGTATAACAGCCCTGACATTTTATTCCTTAAATTAAAAAATCTTTTAAAGGCCTAGAAGCTGTAATTTTCTGCACCCAAAAAGCTAGATCTAAATCCTCTGGGGCTCTTAGCTTGAGAAGTCAAGGTTTTTGTGTCTTGTAATAAGGTAAAAGCAAAAAGCTGTGCTATTCCTCGACCTTTATTAATTTGCACAGTTTTGGCAGGTTTGATGAGATCAAAACTTTAATTTCCTTAGTATAATCAGAATCTACTACACCAGACACCACCGAAATTCCTTGAAAACAAAGTAAGCTACGCCCTAACACACGTCCTACAATGCCCTCAGCCAGGGGGCTATCCGCTCCCATTGGAATCTGAGCAACTGGCACATCAGGGGTTAATCAGTGGTGGAGCTGAGGTCTAGGCGTGAGCTGCTGTTGCTGTTGCTACTACCTGGGGTTGATAGGCGCAGCTTTTTATCTTTGTTTAGCAGGACATTGCCAGCAAAAATGTTCTTTTTGACCTCAAGAGAAATACTTTTTATTTGTAAAATCCTTATTACGATTTTTTTTCTCTTTTTCTCTTTCTTTTCTCTTTTTATTTTTTCTTTTTTGCTTGGGTAAGGCCCCCCTGAGGGGGTTTTCTGCAAGGAACAGGCTCCGTTTAAAAGCTCTTTTGCTCAAAAATATTTTCCCTATCCTTTTTAACCTTAGGCAATGTTCTGGGAGGCTTTGGCTACGAAGTGGGGAGTTCTTAAGCCCTGGGGAGGCACAAGCAGGAGTTGCAGTGGTCCCTTAAATAAGATAACTTTTTTTTTAAAAGGTTTGGCTTGTGTAGAGGGGGAGGGGGCCTTCCAGGGCGCTCGGCCGCTGTGTCCTATAAGCACTCTCCTTCCTCAGGAGGAAGAGTACAATCTCCCTCCTTTTGTTTGCCAATGGCAGAAAATATGATCTGCATAGAAGGTGGAGACCCACTATCATCCACTGCTATAGCCTTTCCCATAGGCTAATTAACTAACAGCCTCATGACGGGGGTCCCGAACATTTCTAATCATATTCTACAGAGCAAAAGCATTTACAGGAACTTTTTCTGGCTCATGCAAAGTATAATAAGTTTTTAGCTGTTTTGTAACTCACCCAAGTATCTAAATCTCTTTTATGGAAACCAAGGACATTGCTCTTATACAAATTTTTAAAAGAAATTGAACAGTAGCCTTTTTATCTTTATCTTTTGTTTAACAGTTGCTAAATTACTTTTATAAAGAGTTGTCGTTCTTTTGATTGATTGTCACCCGTGTCAGAAAATTAAGATTTATAGAAAAGTCTGATTTAAAAAAAAAAGTTTTACTTTTTGCAAGGGGGGTTTTGATCCGAAGAAAGCAGAGTTCTCTCAACCTCTAGAGAACCGGGTTTCTCTCAAACCCTTCAACACTTCCCACTCCTACTCACCCTGTCTTTCCTACAGGGGAGTCTGCAGCACCCTGAGTGGGGTCCTATCCATCCCGAACACTCTACACTGGGGGAACAACAGAGCTGATGACCCTAGTTGTTCTGGCAAATAGGGCTGATCACCCTACATGCTGCGTACTAGGGGAACAACAGGGCTGATGACCCTAGCGGTCCAGAGCAATAGAGCTGATGGCTCCACTTGCTCCAATAGGGGTGGCAATAGGGCTGATGACCCTAATTGCTCGGGGAACCTACCTTCGAATAGCCTGTTCCAGGCACCACTTGCCGGGGTCCAGCCCCGGGGGATCTAGGGAATTTGAAGGGTGGACGACATCGGTGAGGAAAACTTATTTATTTATTAATATAAGATTAGATTAGAAAGAGATAGTATAATAGGAAAATTAAGTGGAGAAAAGAGGCTGAATAACTTGGTTTATGAGCTAAACTAATAAAACTTCAGACAAGAAG
>SJYH01007911.1:0-17290 GCA_006408735.1 Sylvicapra grimmia | reverse complement strand
TGGAGTGGACTGAGACATTTGGGGGACTTTTGGAATGGTGGCTTGCCCCTGGAGTTCCTCTCAACTTTCCTGTTGAGAACACGCCCTCTTGCTGTGTGACAGGAACGCCAGAATCCTTTCCTGTCGAAGCAGTGAAAGATCCCTCATTGGGAGAGGAGGAGAGGGAAAGGGGGCTCCTCTTGAGTTGTGGTGGGACCCTCAGTGTTCCTCTCGAGTGGAGACGGTTATGTCACGGAACTTCTTGAGTTGTAACAAGGCTGTGAAAGAACCTTTGAGGTTCAGGAGGGAAGGTCGGTTTCTCTTGGGATGCCGCAGCAGAAAACGGCCTCATCTCGCCTGGAGGGGAGAACCTGCTTGTTTTTCTCGAGTTGCGGCAGGTCCCTCTTGAGTTATGATGCGGACTTCAGGGAACCTCTTGCGTGGCCTCAGGAAAGGCTAGTTTCCATGTGCGAGTTGAGAGGGGCTCCTCGGGATTACTCTCCAGTCGGTGCCGGGTCCTAAGTCCCCATCTGGAGGCGAAGCTGGAACCTGAGGTTTCCTCTCCAGTGCTGGCATGGAACTTGGGGTTTCTCTGGAGTCTCTCAAGGGAAGTCAGGCCTCGTCTCCTGTGGTTGCATGCATGTCCGTTTTCCTCCGGAGCTGTAGCTCCAGTGACAGGCTTCCTCTCGACTTGACCCGGGATCTCTGTCTTTCCCTCGAGATGCCACAGTCCTGAGGCACGAGTCACCGTGGTTTGAGGCGATACCCAGGTGACACTCGAGGTAGTACCGGGAAATCAGGTTCATCTGGAGTGGACTGAGACATCTGGGGGACTTTTAGTATGTTGACACGACCGCTGGAGATCTCGGCTTTCCTGTTGAGAGTGCCACCTCTTGAGATGTGACGGAAATGGGGGGAATCCTTTCCCGATGAAGAAGGGATAAAGACCCTCATCTCAAGGTCACGATGGGGAAACGAGGCTCCTCCTGATGTGTGTCAGCACCCTTCGTTTTCCTCACGCGTGGGGACTGGTATGTCGGGGAACTTCTTGAGTTGCTTCAAGGGTGGGAAGGACGCTTGCGAGGTTCAAGTCGGAAGGCGTGATTGGCCCAAAGATGCCACAGCAGAAAAGGTCCTCATCTCGCCTGCAGGGGAGAACCTCCTGGTTTTTCACGAGTTGCAGCGGGTCCCTCTTGAATTACGAACGGGACCTCAGAGACCTGCTGGCGTGTCCTCAGGAAAGACAAGTCTCCATACGAGTTGTGAGGGGCCCCTAGGGATTCGTGTCCAGTCAGTGTCGGGTCCTAGGTACTCGTCTGGAACTGCAGCCAGAACCTGAGGTTTCCTCTCCAGTGCTGACATGGATCTTGGGGTTCCTCTGGAGTCTCCACAGGAGAGTCAGGACTCTTCTCAAGTGGAGACATACACGTCCGTTTTCCTCCAAAGCTGTAGCAGCAGTGTCAGGCTTCCCAATGAGTTGACACAGGGATCTGTGGCTTTCCCTCGAGGTGCCACAGGGCTGTCGCAGATGCCACCATGGTGTGATTCGATGCTCAGGGTTAACATCTAGGCAGTGCAGGGAAATCAGGTTCATCTGGAGTGGACTGAGACATTTGGGGGTCTCTTCGAATGGTGGCATGACCCCTGGAGTTCCTCTCGACTTTCCTGTTGAGAGCACGCCCTCTTGCTGTGTGACAGCACGCCAGAATCCTTTCCTGTCAAGGCAGGGAAAGGATCCTTCATCGCGAGTGGAGGAGAGGGAAAGGGGGCTCCTCTTGAGTTGTGGTGGGACACTCAGTGTTCCTCTCGAGTGGAGATGGTTATGTCGGGGAACTCCTTGAGTTGTAGCAACGCTGTGAAGGACCCTTTGAGGTTCAGGAGGGAAGCCCAGTTTTCTCTCTGGATGCCGCAGTAGAAAACGGCCTCATCTCACCTGGAGGGGAGAACCTCCTGGTTTTTCTCGAGTTGCGGCAGGTCCCTCTCGAGTTACGACGAGGACCTCAGGGAACCTCTTGCATGGCCTCAGGAAAGACCAGTCTCTGTGCGAGTTGAAAGTGTCTCCACGGTTTCCTCTCCAGTCGGTGCCGGGTCCTAATTCCCCATCTGGAACCGAAGCTGGAACCTGGGGTTTCCACTCCAGTGCTGGCATGGAACTTGGGGTTTCTCTGGAGTCTCTCAAGGGGAGTCAGGCCTCGTCTCCTGTGGTTGCATGCACGTCCGCTTTCCTCCCGAGCTCTAGCTGCAATGTCAGGCTTCCCCCTCGACTTGACCCCGGGATCTCTGTCTTTCCCTCGAGATGCCACAGTCCTGAGGCACGAGTCACCGTGGTTTGAGGCGATACCCAGGTGACACTCGAGGTAGTGCAGGGAAATCAGGTTCATCTGGAGTGGACTGAGACATCTGGGGGACTTTTTGTATGTTGGCACGACCGCTGGAGTTCTCGGCATTCCTGTTGAGAGTGCCACCTCTTGAGATGTGACGGGTATTGCGGAATCCCTTCTCAACGAAGCAGGGGTAAAGACCCTCATCTCGAGCTCATGATGGGGAAACGAGGCTCCTCCTGATGTGTGCCAGTACCCTTCGTGTTCCTCCCACGTGGGGACTTGTATTTTGGGACACTTCTTGAGTTGCAGCAAGGGTGGGAAGGATGCTTGTGAGGTTCAAGTGGGAAGGCATTATTTCTCTCATGATGCCACAGCAGAAAAAGGCCTCATTTCGACTGCAGGGGAGAACCTCCAGTTTTTCTCGAGTTGAGGCAGGTCCCTCTCGAGTTACGACGGGGACCTCAGGCACCCGCTGGCATGGCCTCAGGAAAGACCAGTCTCCATATGAGTTTTGAGGGGCCCCTCGGAATTCCTGTCCAGTCAGTGTCGGGTCCTAGGTACTCGTCTGGAACTGCCGCCAGAACCTGTGGTTTCCTCTCCAGTGCTGACATGGATCTTGGGGTTCCTCTGGAGTCTCTCAATGGGAGTCAGGACTTTTCTCAAGTGGAGACATGCACGTCCGTTCTCCTCCCAAGCTGTAGCAGCAGTGTCAGGTGCCGGGAGCCAGTGTGAGGAATCCCTCCCNTCAGCACTGGAGAGGAAACCTCAGGTTCTGGCTGCAGTTCCAGACGAGTACCTAGGACCCGACACTGACTGGACAGGAATCCTGAGGGCCCCTTCGCAACTCGTATGGAGACTGGTCTTTCCTGAGGCCACGCCAGCGAGTCTCTGAGGTCCCCATCGTAACTCGAGAGGGACCTGCCGCAACTCGAGAAAAACAGGAGCTTCTCCCTTGCAGGCGAAATGAGGCCTTTTTCTGCTGTGGCATCATGAGGGAAATAACGCCTTCCCACTTGAACCTTGCAAGCATCCTTCCCACCCTTGCTGCAACTCAAGAAGTGCCCCAAAATACCCGTCCCCACGCAGGAGGAACACCGAGGTTCCCGGCACAACTCAAGAGGAGATCCGTTTACCCCTCGTGAGCTCGAGATGAGTGTCCCTTTCCCTGCTTCATCGGGAAAGGATTCCGGCTGTTCCCGTCGCATCTCAAGAGGTTGCACTTTCAACAGGAAAGCCGAGATCTCCAGGGGTCATGCCAACATATTAAAAGTCTCCCAGATGTCTCAGTCCACTCCAGATGAACCTGATTTCCCTGCTCTGCCTCGAGTGTCACCTGCGTATCGCCTCACACCATGATGGCTAGTGCCACAGCCCTGTGGCATCTCGAGGGAAAGACAGAGATCCCTGGGTCAACTCGATGGGAAGACTGACACTGCTGCTACAGCTCGGGAGGAAAGCGAACGTGCATGTAACCACAGGAGATGAGGCCTTACTCCCCTAGGGAGACTCCAGAGGGACCCCAAGATCCATGCCAGCACTGGAGAGGAAACTTCAGATTCCAGCTTCAGCTCAGGACTGGACTTAGGACCCGGCACCGATTGGAGAGGAATCCCAAGGAGCCCCTCTCAACTTGCACGGAGACTGGCCTTTCCTGAGGCCATGGGTGTGGGTCCCTAAGGTCCCCATTGTAACTTGAAAGGGACCTGCTGCAACTCGAGAAAAAAAATAGGAGGTTCTCCCCTCCAGGCGAGATGAGGCCGTTTTCTGCTGCGCATCCCGAGAGAAATCATGCCTTCCCTCCTGAATCTCAAAGGGTCCTTCACACCCTTGCTGCAAGTCAAGAAGTTCCCTCACATACCCGTCACCACGTGGGAGGAACACCGAGGGTCCCAGCACAACTCAGGAGGAGCCCCATTTCCCCCTCGTGAGCTCAAGATGAGGGACCCATTTTCTTCTTCGTTGGGAAAGGATTCCTGCCCTTCCTATCGCATCTCAAGAGGTGGCACTCTCAACAGGAAAGCTGAGACTTCCTGGGTTCGTGCCAACATACTAAAAGTCCCCCAGATGTCTCAGTCCACTCCAGATGAACGTGATTTCTCTGTACTACCTCGAGTGTCACCCGCGTATCGCCTCACACCATGGTGGCTCTTGCCACAGTCCTGTGGCATCTCGAAGGAAAGAAAGAGATCCCTGGGTCAACTCGGCGGATAGCCTGACACTGCATCTACAGCTCAGGAGGAAAGCAGACTTGCAGGTAACTACAGGAGACGATGCCTGACTCCCCTGGGGAGACTCCAGAGAACCCCCAAGATCTATGCCAGCACTGGAGAGGAAACCTCAGGTTCCAGCTTCGGCTCTATACGGGGACTTAGGACCTGGCACTGACTGGAAAGGAATCCCGTGGGGCCCCTCTCAACTCGCACGGAGAATTGCCTTTCCTGAGGCCATGCGAGAGGGTGCTTGAGGTCCCTGTCATAACTCGAGAGGGACCTGCCGCAACTCGAGAAAAACCAGGAGGTTCTCCCCAGGCAAAATGAGGCCCTTTTGTCCTGTGGAGTCTCGAGGGAAATCATACCTTCCCTCTTGAACCTCGCAAGGGTCCTTCCCACCCTTGCTGCAACTTAAGAAGTTCCCCGACATACCCGTCCCCACGCGGGAGGAACACCAAAGGTCCCTTCAAAACTCAAGAGGAGACTCGTTTCCCCCTCGTGAGCTTGAGATGAGTGTCCCTTTCCCTGCTTCGTCAGGAAAGGATTCCTGCCGTTCCCATCACATCTCAAGAGGTGGCACTCTCAACAGGAAAGCTGAGACTTCCTGGGTTCGTGCCAACATACTAAAAGTCCCCCAGATGTCTCAGTCCACTCCAGATGAACGTGATTTCTCTGTACTACCTCGAGTGTCACCCGCGTATCGCCTCACACCATGGTGGCTCTTGCCACAGTCCTGTGGCATCTCGAAGGAAAGAAAGAGATCCCTGGGTCAACTCGGCGGATAGCCTGACACTGCATCTACAGCTCAGGAGGAAAGCAGACTTGCAGGTAACTACAGGAGACGATGCCTGACTCCCCTGGGGAGACTCCAGAGAACCCCCAAGATCTATGCCAGCACTGGAGAGGAAACCTCAGGTTCCAGCTTCGGCTCTATACGGGGACTTAGGACCTGGCACTGACTGGAAAGGAATCCCGTGGGGCCCCTCTCAACTCGCACGGAGAATTGCCTTTCCTGAGGCCATGCGAGAGGGTGCTTGAGGTCCCTGTCATAACTCGAGAGGGACCTGCCGCAACTCGAGAAAAACCAGGAGGTTCTCTGCAGGCAAAATGAGGCCCTTTTGTCCTGTGGAGTCTCGAGGGAAATCATACCTTCCCTCTTGAACCTCGCAAGGGTCCTTCCCACCCTTGCTGCAACTTAAGAAGTTCCCCGACATACCCGTCCCCACGCGGGAGGAACACCAAAGGTCCCTTCAAAACTCAAGAGGAGACTCGTTTCCCCCTCGTGAGCTTGAGATGAGTGTCCCTTTCCCTGCTTCGTCAGGAAAGGATTCCTGCCGTTCCCATCACATCTCAAGAGGTGGCACTCTCAACAGGAAAGCTGAGATCTCCAGGGTTCTTTCCAACATACTAAAAGTCCCCCAGATGTCTCAGTCCACTCCAGATGAACCTGATTTCCCTGCCCTGCATCGAAGGTCACCCNAGAGGTGGCACTCTCAACAGGAAAGCTGAGATCTCCAGGGTTCTTTCCAACATACTAAAAGTCCCCCAGATGTCTCAGTCCACTCCAGATGAACCTGATTTCCCTGCCCTGCATCGAAGGTCACCCTGAGCATCGAATCACACCACGGGGGCACATGCAACAGCCCTGTGGCACCTCGAGGGAAAACCACAGATCCTTGTGTCCACTCGTGCGGAAGCCTGACACTTCTGCTACAGCTTGGGAGGAAAGCGGACGTGTATGTATCCACTTGAGAAGAGTCTTGACTCTCATGTAGAGACTCCAGAGGAAACCCAAGGTCCATGTGAGCACTGGAGGGGAAAACTCAGGTATTGGCCACAGTTCCAGACAAGGACCTAGGACCCGACACTGACTGGAGAGGAATCCCGAGGGGCCCCTAGCAACTCGCATGGAGACTGTTCTTTCCTGAGGCCATGCCAGCGGATCCCTGAGGTCCCCGTCGTAACTCAAGAGGGACCTCCCACAACTCCAGAATTATCAGGAGGTTCTCCCCTACAGGCGATATGAGGCCGTTTTCTGTTGCGGCATCCTGACAGAAATCACGCCTTCCCTCCTGAACATCAAAGGGTCCTTCACAACCATGCTGCAACTCAAGACGTTCCCCAACATACCCGTCTCCACTCGAGAGGAACACTGATGGTCCCAAAACAACTCTAGAGGAGCCCCCTTTCCCCCTCCTCAGCTCTAGATGAGGNTGAACATCAAAGGGTCCTTCACAACCATGCTGCAACTCAAGACGTTCCCCAACATACCCGTCTCCACTCGAGAGGAACACTGATGGTCCCAAAACAACTCTAGAGGAGCCCCCTTTCCCCCTCCTCAGCTCTAGATGAGGCTTCCTTTCCCTGCTCGTCAGGAAAGGATTCTGGCGTTCACGTCGCACAGCAAGAAGACGTGCTCCCAACAGGAATGTCAAGAGGAACTCCAGGGGTCTTGCCACCCTTCCAAAAGATCCTGAAATGTCTCAGTCCATTCCAGATGTACCTGATTACCCTCCCTTGCCTCGAAGGTCACCCCGAGCATCGAATCACACCATGGTGGCACGTGCGACAATCCTGTGGCACCTCGAGGGAAAGTCACAGATCCCTGTGTGTTGAGCAGCCCTTCGGACTCTGACGGAGATGTCGAGCCCTCCTTTGCCTGTATATACAGAGGTGAGCCTTTCTCAGGACTGACAGGACACCTATGAGGTGTCCTTGGGGTTCTAGGTACAGTCGTGACCTCTCCTTTGGACACGTTCTGGCCGCAGTTCCAGACGAGGACCTAGAACCCGGCACCAACTGGAGAGGAATCCCGAGCGGCCCCTCACAACTATCATGGAGACTGGTCTTTCCTGAGGTCACACCATTGGGTCCCTGAGGTCCCAGTCGTAACATGAGAGGGACCTGCCGCAACTCGAGAAAAACCAGGAGGTTCTCCCCTCCAGACAAGATGAGGCCCTTTTCCACTGCGGCGTCTCGAGGGAAATCACACCTTCCCTCTTGAACCTCGGAACTGTCCTTCACATCTTTGCATCAACTCAAGAAGACCCCCGACATACCCGTCTCCACTCGAGAGGAACACTGCGAGTCCCGACAAAGCCAAGAGGAGCCCCATTTCCCCCTCTTCTGCTCGAGATGAGATTTCCTTTACCTGCTTCGTTGGGAAAGGATTCCCGGCGTTCCCGTCGCAACACTAGATGAGGCACTCTCAACAGGAATGTCGAGAGGAATCCAGGGTCGTTGCCCCATTCCAAAAGACCCAAAATGTCTCAGTCCACTCCANCTCCAGAGGAGCCCCAAGATCCATGTCAGCACTGGAGAGGAAACCTCAGGTTCTGGCCGCAGCTCCAGATGAGGACCTAGGACCCAACACTGACTGGAGAGGAAAACCGAGGGGCCCCTCACAACTCACAAGAAGACTGGTTTTTCCTGAGGTCACGCCAGGGGTCCCTGTGGTACCCATCATAACTCGAGAGGGAACTGACGCATCTCGAGAAAAACCAGGAGGTTCTTCCCTGCAGGCGAGATGAGGCCCTTTGCTGCTGTGGCATCACGAGGGAAATCATACCTTCCCACTTGAACCTCGCAGGCGTCCTTCCCACCCTTGTTGCAACTCAAGAATTTCCCCGACATACCAGTCCCCACGCGGGAGGAACACTAAGGGTCCCGGCACACCTCAGGAGGAGCCTCGTTTCCCCATCGTGAGCTCGAGATGAGGGTCTTTTTCTCTGCTTCATCGGGAAAGGATTCCCGCCGTTCCCGTCACATCTCAAGCGGTGGCGCTCTCAACAGGAAAGCAGAGATCTCCTGGGGTCGGCCCAACTTACTAAAAGTCCCCCAGATGTCTCCGTCCACTCCAGATGAACGTGATTTCCCTGCACTGCCTCGAAGGTCACCCCGAGCATCAAATCTCACCATGGGGGCTCGTGCCACAGCTCTGTTTCATCTCGAGGGTAAGACAGAGATCCCTGGGTCAACTCGACTGGAAGCCTGACACTGCTGCTACAGTTCCAAAGGAAAGCGGACATGTGTGTAACCACACGAGACGAGGCCTTACTCCCCTTGAGAGACTCCAGAGGAACCCCAAGTTCCAAGCCAGCACTGGAGAGGAAACCTGAGGTTACAGCTTTGGCTCCAGACGGGGACCAACTGGAGAGGAATATCGAGGGGACCCTCTGAACTTGCACAGACACTGGCATTTCCTGAGGCCACACGAGTGGATATCTGCAGTCCCCATCGTAACTCGAGAGGGACCTGCCACAACTCGAGAAAAACCAGGAGGTTCTCCCCTCCAGGCGAGATGAGGCCGTTTTCTGCTGTGGCATCCTGACAGAAATCACGCCTTCCCTCCTGAACCTCAAAGGGTCCTTCACACCTTTGTTGCAACTAAAAATTTCCCCGACATACCCGTCTCCACTCGAGAGGAACACTGAGGGTCCCACCACAACTCAAGAGGAGCCCCCTTTCCCCTTCTCCGCTCCATATGAGGGTTCCTTTCCCTGCTTCATAGGGAAAGGATTCTGATGTTCCTGTCGCATAGCAAGAGGACATGCTCTCAACAGGAAAGTAGAGAGGAACTCCAGGGGTCGTGCCCCCATTCCAAAAGACTCCCAAATGTCTCAGTCCACTTCAGATGAACCTGGTTTTTGTGACCTGCCTCGAAGTTCACCATGAGGATCAAATCACACCACGGTGGCACGTTCGATAGCCCTGTGGCATCTCGTGGGAAAGCCACAGATCCCTGTGTCCACTCGTCGGGAAGCCTGAAACTGTTGCTACAGCTTGGGAGGAAAACGGACTTGCAGGTAACCACAGGAGATGAGGCCTGACTCCCCTGGGGACACTCCAGAGGAACCACAAGATCCATGCCAGCAGTGGAGAGGAAACCTCAGGTTCCAGCTTCAGCTCCAGACAGGGACTTAGGACCGGTACCAACTGGAGAGAAACCCCGAGGGGCCCATCTCAACTCGCACGGAGACTGGCCTTTCCTGAGGCCATGCCAGCGGGTCCCTGAGGTCCCCGTCGTATCTCAAGAGGGACCTGCTGCAACTCAAGAAAAACCAGGAGGTTCTCCCCTGCATTCAAGATGAAGCCCTTTTCTGCTGCGGTGTCTCGAGAGAAATCACACCTTCCCTCTTGAACCTCGCAAGAGTCCTTCCCACCCTTGCAGCAACTCAAGAAGACCCCCAATATACCCATCTCCACTCGAGAGGAACACCGTGAGTCCCGCCAAAGTCAAGAGGAGCCCCGTTTCCCCTTCCTCTGCTCGAGATGAGAGAGGAAATCTTTAACTGCTTCGTTGGGATAGGATTCCCAGCATTCCCGTCGCAACTCTAGATGAGGCACTCTCAACAGGAATGTCGAGAGGAATCCACGGTCGTTGCCGCATTCCAAAAGACCCAAAATGTCTCAGTCCACTCCAGAGGAACCTGATTTCACTGCACTGCCTCACCTGTCACACCGTGTATCGATTCACACCATGGTGGCTCATGTGACATCACTGTGGGAAAGCCTCGAGGGAAAGCCACAGATCCCTGTGTCAACTCGATGGGAAGCCTGACACTGCAACTCCAGCTCAGTAGGAAAGCGGATGTGCATGTTTCCATGCAAGACGAGGCCTGACTCCCTTGTGGAGACTCCAGAGGAACCCCAACATCCATGTCAGCATGGGAGAGGAAACCTCACATTCGCCCTAGGCTGAGATGAGGACTTAAACCCAGCACCAACTAGAGTGGAATCCCGAGCGGCCCCTCACAACTCACATGGAGACTGGCGTTTCCTGAGGCCACACGAGTGGGTCCCTGAGGTCCCCATCATAACTCGAGAGGGACTTGCTGCAACTCAAGAACAACCAGGAGGTTCTCCCCTCCAGTCGAGATGAGTCCCTTTTCTGCTGTGCCATCTTGAGTGAAATCCACCTTCCCTATTGAACCTCAAAAGGGTCCTTCACACCCTTACTGCAATTCAAGAAGTTCCCCGACATGCCCATCTCCACTAGAGATGAATCCCTAGATGCCCTTCACAACTCACATGGAGACTGGCCATTCCTGAGGCCAAATGAGCGGGTCCCTGAGGTCTCCGTTGTAACTCGATAGGAACCTGCCACAACTCGACACAAACCAGGAGGTTCTCCCCTCCAGGCGAGATGAGGCCCTGTTCCGCTGCGGCATCTCAAGGGAAGTAACACCTTCACGCTTGAACCTCAAAAGGGTCCTTCACACACTTTCTGCAACTCAAGAAGTTCCCCGACATACCTGTGTCCAGTCAAGAAGAACACCGAGGGTCCTGCCAAATTCAAGAGGAGCCCCGTTTGCCCCTCCTCTGCTCGAGATGAGGATTCCTTTCTCTGCTTCTTCGGGAAAGGTTTCCTGGTGTCCTTTCACATATCAAGAGCAGGCGCTTTCAACAGGAATGTTGTGCCTCCATTGCAAAAGACCCCCAGATGTCTCAGTCCACTCCAGAGAAACCTGATTTCCGTGCACTGCCTCGACTGTCACCCCAAGAATTGACTCACACCATGGTAGCACGTGTGACAGCTCTGTGGGAAAGCCTCAAGGGAAAGCCACACATCCCTGTGTCAACTCGTCAGGAAGTCTGACACTGCTGCTACAGCTATTGAGGAAAGCGGACGTGCATGTCTCCACAGGAATCGAGGCCTGACTTCCTTGTGGAGACTCCAAAGGTACCCCACGATCCATGTCAGCACTGGAGATGTAACCTCAGGTTCCGGCCTCGGCTCTGGATGAGGACTTATGACCCAGCACCAAATGGAGTGAATCCTGAGAGGCCCCTCGCCACTCGCATGGAGACTGGCCTTTCCTGAGGCCACACAAGCTGATCCCTGAGGTCCCCATCTTACCTCGAGAGGGACCTGCCACAACTCGAGAAAAACCAGGAGATTCTCCCCTCCAGGCGAGATGAGGCCCTTTTTAGCTGTGTCATCTCGAGTGAAATCACACCTTCTCTCTTGGACTTCTAAAGGGTCCTTCACACCCTTGCTGCAACTCAAGAAGTTCCCTGACATACAACTCTTCACTCGAGGGGAACATTGAGTGCCCCGCCACAACTCAGGAGGAGCCCCGGTGTCCCCTCCTCAACTCCAGATGAGGGTTCTTTTCCCTGCTTCATCGGGAAAGGATTCCCGGCATTCCCATCACAACTCAGGAGGAGGCGCTCTCAACAGGAATGTCGAGATGAACACCAGGGGTCATACCAGCATTCCAAAATACCACAAATATCAGTCCACTCCAGAAGTACCTAATTTTCCTGGACTGCCTCAACTGTCACCTCGAGAATTGACTCACATCATGGTGGCACGTGTGACAGCCCTGTGGCCCCTCAAGGGAAAGCCACAGGTCCCTCAATCAACTTGACAGAAAGCCTGACACTGCTGCTACTGCTAGGGGGGGAAACGGAAGTGCATGTCTCCACTCAAGATGAGGCCTGACTCCCCTTTGGAGACTCTACAGAAACCAGAAATCCACGTCAGCACTGGAGAGGAAACCTCAGGTTCCGGCTTCAGCTCCAGACGTGGACTTAGGATCTGGCACCGACTGGAGAGGAATCCCGAGAGGGCCCTCGCAACTCGCATGGAGACTGGCCTTTCCTGAGGCCACATGAGTGAGTCCTTGAGACCCCTGTCGTAACTCAAGAGGGACCTGCCACAACTAAAGGAAAACAATGAGATTCTCCCCAACAGGCGAGATGAAGACCTTTTCTGCTGCAGCTTCTCGAGCGAAATCACACCTTCCCTGTTGGACCTCGAAAGGGTCCTTCACACCCTTGCTGCACCTCAAGAAGTTCCCCAACATACCTGTCTCCACTCGAGAGAAGCACTGAGGGTCCCGCTACAACTCAAGAGGAGCCCCGTTGTCCAGTCCTCCCCTCGAGATAAGCGTTCCTTTCCCTGCTTCGTCAGGAAAGGATTCTCGCTGTACCCGTCACTACTCAGGAGGAGGCGCTCTCAACTGGAAAGTCGGGAGGAACTCCAGGAGTCGTGCCACCATTCCAAAAGGCCTCCAAATGTATCAGTCCACTCCAGATGAATCTGATTTCCCTGCACTGCCTCAACTGTCACACCAAGTATCGACTCACACCATGGTGGCACGTGTGACAGCCCTGTGGCACCTCGAGGGAAAGTCACAGATCTCTGTGTCACCTCGATGGGAAGCCTGACACTGCTGTTTCAGCGTGGGAGAAAAGCAGACGTGCATGTCTCCACTCCAGATGAGGCCTGACTCCCCTTGGGAGACTCCAGAAGAACCCCAGGATGTGTGTCAGCACTGGAGAGGAAACCTCAGGTTCTGGCCTCATCTCCAGATGAGGACTTAGGACCCAGCATCGACTGGAGAGGAATCCCAAGAGGCCACTCACAACTCGCATGGAGAATGGCATTTCCTGAGGCCACGCGAACGGGTTCCTGAGGTCCCCGTTGTAACTCGAGAGGGACCTGCCATGACTCGAGAAAAACCTGGAGTTTCTCCCNAAGGACCCGGCATCGACTGGAGAGGAATGCCAAGAGGCCACTCACAACTCACTTGGAGAATGGCATTTCCTGAGCCCACGCGAACGGGTTCCTGAGGTCCCCATCTTAACTTGAGAGGGACCTGCCATGACTCGAGAAAAACCTGGAGTTTCTCCCCTCCAGGTGAGATGAGGCCCTTTTCCACTGTGACATCTTGAGGGAAATCACACCTTCCCTCTTGGAACTCGAAAGGGTCCTTCACAACCTTGCTGCAACTCAAGAAGTTCTCCGACATACCCGTCTCCACTCGAGAGGAACACCGAGGGTCCTGCCACAACTGAAGAGGATCCCCGTTGTCCCCTCCTCAGCTCGAGATGAGGGTTCCTTTCCCTGCTTCATTGGGAAAGGATTCCCGGCTTTCCCTTTGCATCTCAGGAGGTGGTGCTCTCAACAGGAAAGTCGAGAGGAACTCCAGGGGTCTTGCCAGCATTCCAAAAGACCCCCAAATGTCTCTGTCCATTCCAGATGAACCAAATTTCTCTGCATTGCCTTGACTCCCACCCCAAGTATCGACTCACACCAAGGTGGCACGTGTGACAGCCCTGTGGCACCTCAAGGGAAAGCCATAGATCCCCGTGTCAACTAGCAGGGAAGCATGATACTGCTGTTACTACTCTGGAGGAAAGCGGACATGCATGTCACAACTCGAGACGAGTCCTGACTTCCCTGTGGAGATTCCAGAGGAACCCCAAGATCCATATCAGCACTGGAGAGGAAACCTCAGGCTCCAGTCTCAGCTCCAGACGAGGACTTAGGCCCCAGCACAGACTGGAGCCAAATCCCGAGAGGCCCCTCGCAACTCGCATGGAGACTGGCCTTTCCTGATGCCACACGTGTGTGTCGCTGAGGTCCCAGTCTTAACTCGAGTGGGACCTGCAGCAACTCACCAAAAAGGAAGAGATTCTTCCCTCCAGGCGAGATGAGGCCCATTTCTGCTGTGGTGTCACGAAGGAAATCACACCTTCCCTCTTGCACCTCGAAAGAGTCCTTCACACCCTTGCTGCAACTAAAGAAGTTCCCCGACATACCCATCTCCACTCATGAGGAACTCCGAGGGTCCCAGCACAACTCAAGAGGAGCCCCGTTGTCCCCTCCTCAGCTCGAGATGAGGGTTCCTTTACCTGCTTCATCAGNTCTCCCCTTCAGGTGAGATGAGGGCGTTTTCTGCTGTGGCGTCTCGAGGGAAATCACACCTTCCCTCTTGGAACTCTAAAGGGTCCTTCACACCCTTGCTGCAACTAAAGAAGTTCCCCGACATACCCGTCTCCACTCGAGAGGAACACCGAGGGTCCTGCCACAACTCAAGTGGAGCACCATTGTCCCCTCCTCAGCTCAAGATGAGGGTTCCTTTCACTGCTTCGTCTGGAAAGGATTCCCGGCTTTCCTGTTGCATCTCAGGAGGAGGCACTCTCAACAGGAAAGTCGTGAGGAACTGCAGGGTATTGCCACCATTCCAAAAGACCGCCAAATGTCTCAGTCCACTCCACATGAACCTGATTTCCCTGCACTGCTTCGACTGCCACTCTGAGTATAGACTTACACCATGGTGGTACGTGTGACAGCCTTGTGTCACCTCGAGGGAAACCAATAGATCCCTGTGTCAAGTTGACTGGAAGCCCTGACACTGCTGCTACAGCTCAGAGGAAAGCAAACGTGCATGTCTCCAATTGAGATGAAGCCTGAGTCCCCTGTGGAGACTCCAGAGGAACCCCAAGATCCATATAAGCACTGGAGCGGAAACCTCAGGCTCCAGCCTCAGCTCCAGACAAGGACTTAGGACCCAACAACGACTGGAGCCAAATCTCGAGGGGCCCCTCACAAATCGAATGGAGACTGGCCTTTCCTGAGGCCACATGTGTGTGTCGCTGTGGTCCCCATCTTAACTCAAGAGGGACCTGTGGCAACTCAACAAAAACCAAGAGATTCTCCCTTCCAGGCGAGATGAGGCCTTTTCTGCTGTGGCATTTCGAGGGAATTCACACCTTCCCTCTTGGACCTCGAAAGAGTCCTTTACACCCTTGCTGCAACACAAGAAGTTCCCCGACATAACTGTCTCCAACTGCCTCCACGCAAGAGGAACTCCGAAAGTCCCAGCAAAACTCAAGAGGAGCCCCGTTGTCCCCTCCTCAGCTCGAGATGAGGGTTCCTTTCCCTGTTTCATTGGGAAAGGATTCCCTGTGTTCCTGTCGCAACTCAGGAGGAGGCGCTCTCAACAGGAAAGTCGAGAGGAACTCCAGGGGTCTTGCCACCATTCCAAAAGACCCCCAAANGAGGAGGCGCTCTCAACAGGAAAGTCGAGAGGAACTCCAGGGGTCTTGCCACCATTCCAAAAGACCCCCAAATGTCTCAGTCCACTCCAGATGAACCTGGTTTCCCTGCACTGCCTTGACTGCCACCCCGAGTATCCACTCACACAACGATGGCACATGTGACAGCCCTGTGGAACCTCGAGGGAAAGCCCCAGATCCCTGTGTCAACTCACTGGGGAGCAGGATACTGCTGCTACTGCTCAGGAGGAAAGTGGACGTGCATGTCTCCACTCCAGACGAGTCCTGAATCCCCTGTGGAGACTCCAGAGGAAACCCAAGATCCATATAAGCACTGGAGAGGAAACCTCAGGCTCCGCCTCAGCTCCAGACAAGGATGTAGGACCCAACAATGACTGGAGCCAAATCCCGAGAGGCCCCTCCCAAATCGAATGGAGACTGGCCTTTCCTGAGGCCACAGAGGTACCCCAAGATACATGTCAGGACTGGAGAGGAAACCTCAGGTTCCGGCCTCAGCTTCAGACGAGGACTTAGGGCCCGGCACTGATTGGAGAGGAATCCTGAGAGGCCCCTCGCAACTCACATGGAGACTGGCCTTTCATGAGGCCACACGAGTGGGTCCTTGAGGTGCCCATCGTAACTCGAGAGGGANCCAGAGGAACCCCAAGATCCATATCAGCACTGGAGAGGAAACCTCAGGTTCCAGCCTCAGCTCCAGATGAGGACTTAGGACGCAGCAATGACTGGAGCCAAATCCCGAGAGGACCTTCACAACTCAAATGGTCACTTGCCTTTCCTGAGGCCACATGACCGTGTCCCTGAGATACCCTTCGTAACTCGAGAGAGACCTGCCACAACTAAAGAAAAACTAGGAGATTCTCCCCTCCAGGCGAGATGAGGCCCTTTTCTGCTGTGGCGTCAAGAAGGAAATCACNGTGTCCCTGAGATACCCTTTGTAACTCGAGAGGGACCTGCCACAACTAAAGAAAAACTAGGAGATTATCCCCTCCAGGCGAGATGAGGCCCTTTTCTGCCGTGGCATCAAGGAGGAAATCACACATTCCCTCTTGGACCTCGATAGGGTCCTTCACACCCTTGCTGCAACACAAGAAGTTCCCCAACATACCTGTCTCCACTTGAGAGAATCTCCGAGGGTCCCGCCACAACTCAAGAGGAGCCCCATTTTCCCCTCCACAGCTCAAGATGAGGGTTCCTTACCCCGCTTCATTGGGAAAGGATTCCCGGCATTCCCATCGTATCTCAGGAGGAGGCGCTCTCAACAGGAAAGTCGAGATCAATTCCAGGGGTATTGCAACTGTCGGGGGCCAGTGTGAGGTATTCTGCCCATGACAAGGTCATGTGGAAGGAAGCCTGACAAAACGCAAGGACATGGTCAGGTTTCAGGTGTTTCCCTGGAATTTCTTGAGCATCTACCTCCCAAAAAATAAAAATCTGCTGGCCTTTGTACTCTGGTTTTCCACTCTTTTGATATTCTCTGGAAAAAGTCAAATCAGGGCTTTGGTCTTCTGCATTTGCAAGGGATGTTTCAGTTAAACTCCCTCTGATAACTCTCTAGCTTGCCTAACAGGTTCTCCTGTACCTCTTACAGCTTGTGAATTGCTTACAGCCCCCAACCGCGAGAGCCACAAAGCTTAGANAAGGGATGTTTCAGTTAAACTCCCTCTGATAACTCTCTAGCTTGCCTAACAGGTTCTCCTGTACCTCTTACAGCTTGTGAATTGCTTACAGCCCCCAACCGCGAGAGCCACAAAGCTTAGAAGCATCTTAAAGAAACAGAGCCTTTACTAAAGAGTTAAAAATCATATTGGTGACAGGTTTTCACTGTTGAATCAATGATTGCTGCCAGGCCTTCATATTCCTTATCTTTTAGGCACCGGGGAGGATGTTAATCAATGTAAATGGGATATGGGAAAAGATATATAGTAGTTTTGATGTTAGCAACACTAGATTTTCTTTTGTTATAAA
>SJYH01007910.1:6942-17696 GCA_006408735.1 Sylvicapra grimmia | reverse complement strand
CTGAAGAATTGATGCTTTTGAACTGTGGTGTTAGAGAAGACTCTTGAGAGTCCCTTGGACTGCAAGGAGATCCAACCAGTCCATTCTGAAGGAGATCAGCCCTGGGATTTCTTTGGAAGGAATGATGCTAAAGCTGAAACTCCAGTACTTTGGCCACCTCATGCGAAGAGTTGACTCATTGGAAAAGACTTTGATGCTGGAAGGGATTGGGGGCAGGAGGAGAAGGGGATGACAGAGGATGAGATGGCTGGATGGTATCACTGACTCGATGGACATTAATCTGAGTGAACTCTGGGAGTTGGTGATGGACAGGGAGGCCTGGTGTGCTGCGATTCATGGGGTCTCAAAGAGTCGGACACGACTGAGCCACTAAATTGAACTGAACTGAATTTAGTAATGTGGAAGAGGTTTTGCAAAATTTCCCTTCTATTATTTTCTTCTTTGACCCAAGATTTATAAAGAAGTTATGTTGTCTCTCTCTCCCTACCCCCCCCCCTTGGTCTGAACATGTGGGATTTTTAAAACTTGATTTACTTAATTTTATGTTAGTCAAATGAAATGGTCTATAAGACACCTCAAATATCAATTCCTTAGTTAATGTGGGGACTTTGTGTTTAAGTGTTTGATTAGCATAGTTAAATATAAGCTATTTTCTCACATTATTGAGGTGAGATGGTTTTAAATAAAGCTTTTTTTATTATATTTTTAGTCCTATGAATTTGCTGCTTTTTTCTCATGAAGTAAATAAATCACTGAGAGAATCATTAAATTATTCATATGATGTTGGACCTATAATTTTCTGCTAAACCTGTCAATGCTTGCTTTGTCCAGTTGAATGTTATGCAAATTAACAAGTAAAGTTCAGAATTCTTATATCTTCCTGAGTATTTTATCAGCTAGCAAGTTTCTTTATCCTTAATGTAGTTTTTCTCAAAATAAAGTATATTTTGCTGGTGTTAGTACTGCTCAGCGATTTTGTTGATATTTTTATGTCTCATAACTAGCAAATAGATTTTGGTTTAATATATAATTTAAGACATTATTTTTAACTAGAAAGTATAATCAGTTTATTTTGATTACTGATAATTTTGTATCTATTCTTATAACTATGTTATTCTAAGCTATTTTCCCTGAAGTTTCTATGATTACTCCTTCTTTTCTCGTTTTTCACCTTCTACTAGATTGATTAAGGTATTATATTTACCCTATACTTCCATTGCTTTGGTTGGTAGAAATCTGAGTTTTGTCCTCTTGGTGGTCATATCTGAGCTTTGAAGAGGTATACTTCATTTCAAAATGTATAAAGTTGACCTGTAATTTCTATCTTTAGTCAGAAAAAAAAAAATGTAAGAAGTTTGAAACTTGTCTCTTGAAGCTCTGAACACTCACTCCTCCCAGTTTGCATGTTCTTACCATTTGTCTTCCACTGTGTTTCCATAGCTTGCTCTTATTCAATGTATCCTATCTGGGTCACTTCCTTTTTCTTTATTTTCTTATTTTCTCAGAACTTTGTTCAGGATTTAATTTCTTTCTTCATGAAGTATACATATTATTAGCTCTTTGTTAACTTAGCCTTTGTTTATTTGGAAATAAAATTATTTCAATAACCTTCAATTGCTTATGATCACTTTGTAGATACTAATTTTTTGGTTTCTGTTATTGTAAAGAGAAGATTTAGTCCGGTTGTCATTTCTTTGTTGATACTCTTGAATATTTCAGTTTAATTATAGTGTTTTGTTTTTTAATCTGGATATATTTTTGTTCCTCCTTCTTGGGTCTCAATGTAATTTAGGAAAAATGTAGGAATTAGCTGTCAGAGGAGTGGCCACTGTGATTAAATATGAAGTCCTATGTTCAGCTTCATATACTATAACCTAACCGTGAACTCCCTGATGTTCAAGCTGGCTTTAGAAAAGGCAGAGGAACCAGAGATCAAATTGCCAACATCCGCTGGATCATGGAAAAAGCAAGAGAGTTCCAGAAAAACATCTACTTCTGCTTTATTGACTATACCAAAGCCTTTGACTGTGTGGATCACAATAAACTATGGAAAATTCTGAAAGAGATGGGAATACCAGACCACCTAACCTGCCTCTTGAGAAATCTGTATGCAGGTCAGGAAGCAACAGTTAGAACTGGACATGGAACAACAGACTGGTTCCAAATAGGAAAAGGAGTACGTCAAGGCTGTATATTGTCACCCTGCTTATTTAACTTATATGCAGAGTACATCATGAGAAATGCTGGACTGGAGGAAACACAAGCTGGAATCAAGATTGCCGGGAGAAATATCAATAACCTCAGATATGCAGATGACACCACCCTTATGGCAGAAAGTGAAGAGGAGCTAAAAAGCCTCTTGATGAAAGTGAAAGAGGAGAGCGAAAAAGTTGGCTTAAAGCTCAACATTCAGAAAACGAAGATCATGGCATCTGGTCCCATCACTTCATGGGAAATAGATGGGGAAACAGTGGAAACAGTGCCAGACTTTATTTTTTTAGGCTCCAAAATCACTGCTGATGGTGACTGCAGCCATGAAATTAAAAGACGCTTACTCCTTGGAAGAAAAGTTATGTCCAACCTAGATAGCATTTTCAAAAGCAGAGACATTACTTTGCCGACTAAGGTCCGTTTAGTCAAGGCTATGGTTTTTCCTGTGGTCATGTATGGATGTGAGAGTTGGACTGTGAAGAAGGCTGATCGCCGAAGAATTGATGCTTTTGAACTGTGGTGTTGGAGAAGACTCTTGAGAGTCCCTTGGACTGCAAGGAGATCCAACCAGTCCATTTTGAAGGAGATCAGCCCTGGGATTTCTTTGGAAGGAATGATGCTAAAGCTGAAACTCCAGTACTTTGGCCACCTCATGCGAAGAGTTGACTCATTGGAAAAGACTCTGATGCTGGGAGGGATTGGGGGCAGGAGGAGAAGGGGACGACCGAGGATGAGATGGCTGGATGGCATCACTGACTCGATGGATGTGAGTCTGAGTGAACTCCGAGAGATGGTAATGAACAGAGAGGCCTGGCGTGCTGCGATTCATGGGGTCGCAAAGAGTCGGACACGACTGAGCGACTGAACTGAACTGAACTGAACTGAATTGCACTGTATTTATTACTAATTAACTGCATTTCCCTTAAGGCTTAAAAGTAAGCTTTTCCCTTAAACTTAAAATTTTAAAATTAAGATTAAAGTCATTACTTTTGTTCTAGTTACAAAGAGGAAAGTTGCTGCAAGTTAGGAAGACCAGGAAAAAAGTAAGAGCTAAGATCAGATCTGTGGCATCCAGAACTGGGGAGAAAAGCCATGGTCTACAGTTGCTTTGTCAGCCTGGGACACACTCTGACACCTCCAACTAAGACTGCTTGCTCATCATTCCTCTTAGATGGGGTCATAATCCACTATGATTGGGGTCAGAGCTGAAGGGAGAACCCATGCTCACTCTGTCAGGAACTTCCTTAATGGAGCTAGCCCCTGCTTGCTAAAAAAGAAAGTCAAGATAAACTCATCTTCATGCTTGATCAAAGCACAACTCTGACTCTTCTTACTTTAAAACAAAGGCATTTTCTGCTTCCACCTGTCAAGGACTGCCCTTATTTCTGATCCTAACTCTTTTCAGGGAAAAAGATGTGTTTGTACAGAAGTACACAGTTTTCCTCACTGACCAAGTCATCACTTGTTCTATTTCTTCAGAAAAGCTGTAATACCTTTTACAAACTTATTTTATTATGCTTCTGGTATAAGTGAATAAAAATCATATTTTCAGTGCATGTTTGCTAAGTCACTTCAGTCATGTCTGACTTTTTGTGATCCTATGCACTTGTAGGTGCCAGGTTCCTCTGTCCATGAGATTTTCCAGATGAAAACACTGGAGTGGGTTGTCATGCAGTAGGCCCTCCATATCTTTAGGTTTCATATCAGAGGATTCAATTAACAATGAATTTAATATATTTTTAATTACAATTAGTTTAAATTAATTTTAATTGAATTTACCACATGTTGACAACTATTTATACAACATTTACCTTGTATTTGGTATTATAAATAATCTATATATGATTTAAAGTATAAAAGAGGAGATTGATGGCTAAGATAGCAAAGTAGGAAGACCCTGAGTTCACTTCCTCCCTTGGATGCACTATAACTACAACTATTTATAGAACAACAATTGATGGTGAAGACCAGAATCTACTAGGGAAGATATTCTACAACCAAAGGTATAAAAAAGGAGCCATAATGAGATAGATGGGAGATGTGGAAACATAGTACAGTCAAGATCCATACTCCCAGGCAGTTGACCTACAAATGGAAATAAAATTGCAACTGCAGAAGTTTTCTTCAAGGAGCAAGAGATCTGAGCTTCACATTAAATTCTTCAGCCTTAGGGCTCTGCACCAGGAAGATGAACCCCCAAAATGCTCAGCTTTGAAGGCTAGTAAAGTGTGCACAAAAAGTTTCACATGCTTTGGGACCCAAGGCAGAAACAGTGATTTGAATGGGACCTGCTCAGACTCATCTGCTTATCTTGGAGAGCCTCTGGGAGAGTCAGGTGTCAACTGCAGCTCACCCTGAAGACACAATGAAGGCAATGGCACCCCACTCCACTACTCTTGCCTAGAAAATCCCATGGACGAAGGAGCCTGGTAGGCTGCAGTCCATGGGGTCGCTAAGAGTTGGGCACGACTGAGCGACTTCACTTCCACTTTTCACTTTCATGCATTCAAGAAGGAAATGACAACCCACTCCAGTGTTCTTGCCTGGAGAATCCCAGGGATGGCGGAGCCTGGTGGGCTGCTGTCTATGGAGTCACACAGAGTCAGACACTACTGAAGCGACTTAGCAGCAGCAGCAGCAGCAGCAGCTGGGGACACGGATACTAGTGGCAATCATACCAAAGAGCTCATTTTACTACAAGGACACTGGTGCTGGTGCCATTTTGGAATTCTCCCTCTAGCTTATTTGTGCTGGGACCTGTTTTACCACCAGCCTTTTACCACCAGTACTGGGATATCTCAGGCAAAACGACTATCTGAGCAGAGAAACAGCTCCACCAGTTGGCAAGCCAGTTGTGGTAAGACTCTCTAAGCCCATAGCAACCCCAGGACCTGGTCCTGTCTATCAGGGACCCAGGACTTCACTCCACCTACCAGTGGGCCTGCACTAGCCTCAGAACTCTGCCTTATCCACCAGTGACAAGATACTAAAAAAAAAGAAAGAAAAAAGCAATAGACCAATATCATTGATGAACATAGGTGTAAAAATCCTCAAAAAAATATTAACAAACCATATTAAACACTATATCAAAGGATCATAGATCATCAAGTGGCATATATCCCACAGATACAATGATTTGTGGCTCAACAATCACAAATCAATGTGCTATATCAAATTAACAATTGAAGAATAAAAATCATATGATTATCTTGATAAATAATAAATAGAAATAAATAATGAATAGAAAAAGCATTTGACAAAATTCAACATCCATTTATGATAAAAACTCTCAAAATAATTGGGTAGAGAGAGAACATATCTCATATTAAAAGCCAAATACGATAAGTTCACAGCTAACATCACATTCAATGGTGAAAAATTGAAAGCATTTTCTCTAAGATCAGGAACAAGACAAGGATGCCCACATTTACCACTTTTGTTTAGTATAGTATTGGAAGCCCTAGCATAAAAGTCAGATAAGAAAAATAATTAAAAGGAACTGAAACTGGAAATAAAGAAGTAAAACTGTCACTGTTTGCAGATGACATATTATACATAGAAAATACTAAAAACCTCACCACTACTAGATCTCATCAGGAATTCTGTAAATTTGTAGGATACAAAGTTAATATACTGAAATCTGTTGCATTTCAATGCACTAACAATGAACTATCAGAAAGAAAATTTAATGAGACAATCCCATTCGTGAGTGCATCAAAAAGAGTACATACCTAGGAAAAAGCCTACCTAAGTATATTGAAAAGCAGAGGCATTACTTTGGCAGCAAAGGTCCATCTAGTCAAGGCTATGTTTTTTCCAGTGGTCATGTATAGATATGAGAGTTGGACTGTGAAGAAAGCTGAGCACTGAAGAATTGATGCTTTTGAACTGTGGTGTTGGAGAAGACTCTTGAGAGTCCCTTGGACTGCAAGGAGATCCAACCAGTCCATTCTGAAGGAGATCAGCCCTGGGATTTCTTTGGAGGGAATGATGCTGAAGCTGAAACTCCAGTACTTTGGCCACCCCATTTGAAGAGTTGACTCATTGGAAAAGACTCTGAATCTGGGAGAAATTGGGGGCAGGAGGAGAAGGGGATGACAGGATGAGAAGGCTGGATGGCATCACCAACTCAATGGACATGAGTCTGAGTGAACTCCGGGAGTTGGTGATGGACAGGGAGGCCTGGTGTGCTATCATTCATGGGGTTGCAGTCAGATATGACTGAGCGACTGAACTGACCTGAACTGAACTGAAGGAGGTAAAAGACTTGTACTCAGAAATCTATGAGATAGTGATTAAAGCAATTGAAGATGACACAAGCACAAGGAAAGATATGCCATATTCTTGATTGGAAGAATTAATATTATTAAAATTATAATACTACTCAAGGCAACCTACAGATTTAATGGAATCTATTAAAACACCAATGGCATTTACATGTAAGTAGAGCAAATAATTCAAAAATTTGTATAGAAATGCAAAAGATCCCAAAAAGCCAAAACAATCTTGAGAAAGAAGAACAAGATTAGAGGTGTCACACACCCTAATTTCAAACTATAATACAAAGTTACAGTAATCCAAACAAGATGGTACTGACAAAAAGAAAAAGCAGGCACATAGATCAATGGAACAGAATACAAAGCCCCAAATGAGCCTGCAGTTATACGGGTAGTTAATCTGTGACAAAGGCAGCAAGCCTATTAAATGGGGGAAAAGAACCTCTTCAATAAACAGTGTTGGGAAAACAGGACAAGTATATGCAAAAAAGTCAAATTGGACTTCACTTTCATGTTGTGAACAAAAATTCATTAAAATGGGTTGAAGACAAATGTAAGATCATAAAAAGCATATGCAGAAAAAAACATAGGCTGTGTGCTCATTGACATTGGCCTTAGTAATATGTTTTTGGATGTGCCACCTTGCATAAAGGAAACAAAAGCAAAAATAAATAAGAGGAACTACACCAAACTAAAAACCTCTCTTTCACACAGTGAAGGAAACTATCAATAAAACAAAAGGGACATATAGTGAATACTACTACTACTAAGTCACTTCAGTCGTGTCTGACTCTGTGTGACCCCAGAGACGGCAGCCCACCAGGCTCCCCCGTCCCTGGGATTCTCCAGGCAAGAACACTGGAGTGGGTTGCCATTTCCTTCTCCAATGCATGAAAGTGAAAAGTGAAAGTGAAGTTGCTCAGTCGTGTCCGACCCTCAGCGACCCCATGGACTTGAGCCCACCAGGCTCCTCCATCCATGGGATTTTCTAGGCAAGAGTACTGGAGTGGTGTGCCATTGCCTTCTCCGATATAGTGAATGGGAGAAGATATTTGCAAACAATACATCCAATAAAGGATTGCTGTCCAAAATATAGAGCAATCCTATGGGCAGTAGCCCACCAGGGTCCTCTGTCCAGGAGATTCTCTGGGCAAAAATGCTGGAATGGGTAGCCATGCCCTTCTCCTGGGAATCTTCTTGACCCGGGGATCAAACTCAGGTCTCTGGCATTGCACGCAGATTCTTTACTGTCTGAGCCACAGTGGAAGACCTAATAGAAGCACAATATCAAAAAAGAAAACAATCTGAGTACAAAGTGGGCAGAACATCTAAATAGACTTTTTTGCAAAGAATACATACAGATGGTCAAGAAACACATGAAAAGATGCTCAGTTTCACTAATCATCAGCAAAATGCAAATCAAAACCTCAATAGGATATTGTCACACCCCTGTTAGAGAGGCTATCAAAAAGAAAACAAATAACAAGTGCTGGTGGTTTCAGGCACTAGTCCTCATTCAGTGCCGTTCACTGAGAGACTGTTTTGTATTGGGCTGTCTAGTGGATCCTTTGAAGCCTTGTAATAAAGCATTTTTAAAAGAAAGTAGAGAAGACAACCAAGTAGATAGTTTGCTGTGGGTATTTAAAAGGAGAGTATTGTTTTGCCAAAAGTTTTCTCTTTCTCTCATAGCTTCCCTGGTAGCTGAGTTGGTAAAAAATCTGTCTGCAATACAGGAGACCGTGGTTTGAGTACTGGGTTGGGAAGATACCCTGGAGAAGGGATAGACTACCCACACCCATATTCTTGGGCTTCCCTGGTGGCTCAGATGGTAAAGAATCCACCTACAATGCGGGAGACCTGGGTTTGATCCCTGGTTTGAGAAGATCCACTGAGAAAAGGAAAGGCTACCCACTCCAATATTCTGGCCTGGAGAATTCCATGGGGTCACAAAGAGTTGGACACTACTGAGAGACTTTCACTTTCATCTCAGATACAATGGATTTGTTAACAAAATAAGCCACTCATTATATACAAACAAATAATGCAAATATTTATTTGAGAATTATCTAGCTTACTTTCAATATAATAACATTAAAAGAAAAGAGAAATAGAGCAGATAATACATCACCAAATTGGGTTTTGACCAACATCCAGACTGAATCAGCACTGGGAAGTCCTGTGTCACAGCACATCTGGAGTCCCAATTGGGAAAGGGTCCCAGGCAGTGCATCTGCTCCGTGGGTGAGACTTCAAAGATTGCAATTCAGGGTTCTCGCTTGTAAACCCAGAATGGATGAAAACATATTATCACCAATCTGTGACCAAATTGCCAGCCTAGTTTCCTGCTAACGCAATTTGTTTTGTTGTGTAAAACTTGGAATGTAGCTAAGCTGGGGCTTGGTTGGCCAGGCCCCCTCCAGGTCTCAACAATCTCAAGATTTCTCCCACATCTTATCTAAGGTGCTGCAAATCTTGCACTCACAGTAGGCAGTGACTCCCAGTCATGGCTCTATTCAGGCAGGTTAGAAACAAGGTCAGAGGCCTGCCCTACTTTGTCTCTGAAGCCTAAACAAGACTATTCATTTAATTCCCCTAGTAGCTACCCATCAGAATACAAATATATTCTTTTAACTTTCATCTTAAGAAAAGAAAAATACTAGCTTTCCTTAAGCCTCATGACCCCATTCAGCTATGGCTTCCCTCTCATTATTTCTTTCCCTCTATGACAAATTTCTTGAAATTATATCTATCTATGCATCTATCTGTCTGTCTATTTATCTATCTACTTTATCAATCTATCTATATTTAGAGATAAAGATAGACAGAAAGATATTTAAGCAAAGTGTCCTTTCTTTCAAGCCTGCAATTCATTCTTCATTATTTTCCAACCAGGTTTCTTCTGGCTCCACTTAAAGGAAATGTTGTTCTTAAGATCTCAATGACTCATAATTTAGTAGGTACTTCCTTGTCCTTATACCCTCTACTTCAATCAACATCATTTTACAGAGTTAAATCCTTCATGAAACACTCTCCTCTCTTGAATTCCATGTCTACAGTCTTCTGAATCATCTTACATTTCAAAGGCTGTTTCTTCTCAGCCTCACATATTATCTTCTCTTCTGACATATTATACTTCTGTTTCATAGAGCCTGAACCTATGCCCTTTTGTATTCATTTTCTTCACACTTTATATCTGACCACATCCACTAGTATTTATTCAAATTCATTTATTTGTTGATGATGTCCAGACATATATCTCTTATCCATTATTCACATCTAAGTTCCTGAATACACATATACAAATGATCCACCCACTATCTCAACCAAATATTTTAGCAGCAGCTTCAGTCGTGTCTGACTCTGTGAGACCCCATAGAAGGAAGCCCACCAGGCTCCCCCATCCCTGGGAATCTCCAGGCAAGAACACTGGAGTGGGTTGCCATTTCCCTCTCCAATGCATGAAAGTGAAAAGTGAAAGTGAAGTCACTCAGTCATGTCTGACTCTCAGTGACCCCATGGACTGCAGCCTACCAGGCTCCTTCGTCCATGGGATTTTCCAGTCAAGAGTACTGGAGTGGATTGCCATTGCCTTCTCTGTTAACATAGCATGGCATGGAATACATATATACTATTTCCCTGCCTCTATCCTAAACAAATTTCCCCCCAAACTCCTTTCCCAATTCAGGAAATTCTGTTCATATAGTTGCTTAAATCAGAGACTAAATGTCTTGATTACTCTCCATCCTTTAGATCAATATCAGCAATAATACTCTTGATTCTACCTCCAAAATATATCATGAAATCATTTGTTTTTTAATATTTATTTATTATTTATTCAGTTCAGTTCAGTTCAGTCACTCAGTCATGTCCGACTCTTTGCGACCCCATGAATTGCAGCACGCCAGGACTCCCTGTCCATCACCAACTCCCGGAGTTCACTCAGACTCATGTCCATTGAGTCAATGATGCCATCCAGCCATTTCATCCTCTGTCATACCCTTCTCCTCCTGCCCCCAATGCCTCCCAGCATCGGAGTTTTTTCCAATGAGTCAACTCTTCGCATCAGGTGGCCAAAGTACTGGAGTTTCAACTTTAGCATCATTCCTTGCAAAGAAATCCCAGGGCTGATCTCCTTCAGAATGGACTGGTTGGATCTCCTTGCAGTCCAAGGGACTCTCAAGAGTCTTCTCCAACACCACAATTCAAAAGCATCAATTCTTCAGTGCTCAGTCTTCTTCACAGTCCAACTCTCACATCCATACATGA
>SJYH01007907.1:35902-52161 GCA_006408735.1 Sylvicapra grimmia | reverse complement strand
AAAAAAAAGGAAACAGGAAAATGAAAACCAAGTACACAAACCATATTTTTTTCTTGCTCCAAGATGTCTATAGGTCCATCAAACATTAAAATATTATCAAAATAAGTAACATAATACTACGGTAGCTAAAACTAAACGGACTATCAATTGTTTAAAAGAATTGCAAAACAGCAAAACTGTCAACAAAACGTGATCATGGTATTAAATATGTAACTAAATTTAGACAAAATTCGTTGATTTCATGTGATCTGAATATTTATAATTATGAACTGATAACTCAAAATATATGAGATTAAAAAAACAGTAATTTATTTTATATACAATACGCTAGCTTTAAGTTCGGAGAAGGCAATGGCACCCCACTCCAGTACTCTTGCCTGGAGAAACCCATGGACGGAGGAGCCTGTTGGGCTACAGTCCAGGGGGTCACGAAGAGTCAGACACGATTGAGCGACTTCACTCTCACTTTTCACTTTCATGCACTGGAGAAGGACACGGCAACCCACACCAGTGTTCTTGCCTGGAGAATCCCAGGGACAGAGAAGCCAGGTGGGCTGCCGTCTATTGGGTTGCACAGAATCAGACATGACTGACACGGCTTAGCAGCAGCAGCAGCAGCAGCAGCAGCAGCTTTAAGTTAGACTTGACAAATTCTCAAAGCGGAATAAATCACTTGTGAGATGGTGACACCTACTGATAAGTTGTGACACTGCAGCCCAGCTCTATAGGTCCGTTTATCACGGTGAAGAGACAGAAAGGAAATTTCAAAAGATCTCAATGCAAAACATGAGTATCACTACCACGCGGACAAGGGGGTCAAGGAATGGAAAAGNTAGCAGCAGTTTTAAGTTAGACTTGACAAATTCTCAAAGGGGAATAAATCACTTGTGAGATGGTGACACCTACTGATGAGTTGGGACACTGCAGCCCAGCTCTATTGGTCCGTTTATCACGGTGAAGCGACAGAAAGGAAATTTCAAAAGATCTCAATGCAAAACATGAGTATCACTACCACGCGGACAAGGGGGTCAAGGAATGGAAAAGAAGTGATACATATGTCCCAGTCAACCTTTCCAGTTTTAAAGCTTCCAAGCCCTGATTGCATGATAACTCCCTTTTAATAGCTTTCAGTTTGGGATTTATGACAGACATATAAAGTCTACCCTTTTCAACTGAAAGAGCCACAGAAACATATTTCATAAAATTTCAGATGGACAATTACAGTACTCTCCTACATGACTTCTCTGCCTACAGCATTTCTCACCAATAGTGTCACAGAAGGATTAATCTTACAGTCATTCCTTGATCAAAAACCTTCATTCAATAGCTTCAAGTTGATGCACTACAATGTGAATTCTATTCCTACAGCTTTAAGACCTTCTATAAATTAGTTTTACTTTCCAATTTATATCCAAGTACAATTAAAAGAAAACTTGGCACCATATGACTTCAGCCTGCCAGGGTCCTCCGTCCATGGACTTCTCCAGGCCAGAATACTGGAGTGGGTGGCCATTTCCTTCTCCAGGGGATCTTCTCAACCCAGGAATTGAACTGGAGTCTCCTGCATTGCAGGTGGATTCTTTACCAGCTTTGATTCCTCGGTCGGGAAGATCCCCTGGAGAAGGAATAGGGTATTCACTCCAGTATCCTCAGCTGGTGGCTCAGCTGGTAAAGAATCCACCTGCAATGCAGGAGACTTGGATTTGATCCCTGGATTAGGAAGATCCTCTGGAGAAGGGAAGAGCTACCCACTCCAGTATTCCAGCCTAGAGAATTCCACAGACTGTATAGTCCATGGGGTCGCAAAGATTCGAACACGGCAGAGCAATTTTCACTTTTACTTTTCTTTACCAGCTGAGCTATATAGAAGCCCTATCAGGAACAGTGCCCTGGATAGTCTGTTCACAAACCACATTCTGAACCATCTGGCAGTTTGCTCGCACTCTCACCCAGACTGCAAGACCACTGTCTTTCTGCTCTGCTTGTATAAGCTACATTCTCTACTCATTTTACAAATGTTTACTGGATAATCCAAAACACAGTGATGTGTACTGCAGATACAGTAATAAACACAAAAGACAAGAGTTTTATTCTCATGGAGTTATAGGACTATAGAGGGAGACACAATTAATAGGATAATATAACAGGAGACAATTGAGGGGAATTATTTTAGATGGGGGTCATCAAAAACAACAACAACAAAAACCAAAGGTATTTGAGCTAAGAATGTGCCATCTGAGCGGAGACCTAAAGGTTGAAAGGAAACAGGTGTGGTAACAGCCAGAGGATCAGCATTCCGGGCAGAAGGAATAGTAAGTGCAAAACCTCTAAATAGAAAGAGATCCTTTTGCTTGAGGAGCATAAAGGACATTATGTGGCTATCTTTATAGTAAGGTAAAAGAAAGATGAAAAAGATGGCACAAGCTAGGTCATGTAGAGCCTTATTTATTCTGGTAAGAAATGTAACTTTTCTTTTAAAGAGTAGCAGAAAAACATCAAAGGATTTTAACAGAAGAATGGCATCACCTGATTACAACTATTATTCTATAGAAAAAAATGCACTGGGGGTTACAAACAAGGGAAGCACAGAGATGAATTAGGTGATCACCAGGTAGTCCAGGCAGGAGATGATAATGTCGTCAGGAAATGGGTCCAAACCAGGGAAAGTGAAAAGTGAAGTCGCTCAGTCGTGTCCGACTCTTTGCGAATGGACTGTAGCCTACAGGCTCCTCTGTCCATGTGATTTTCCAGGCAATAGTACTGGAGTGGATTGCCATTTCCTTCTCCAGGGGATCTTCCCAACCCAGGGACTGAACCCAGGTCTCCCGCATTGTAGACAGATGCTTTACCGTTGGAGCCACCAAACCAGGGAACTGCAGGGCAAATAGGGAGCTGGGTGTGTTGAACATTATAGGCAGAATCAACTTGATGCATGGCTGTGTGGATGAGAGGAAAGAGGATCAAGAACGACCCTTAAGGTTTTGGTTGAAGAACTTGGTAGATGGTGATATTGCTTACTAATAAGTGGAATGCGGTGGAATGCAGTGCGAGAATGGGGCTTCCCTGGTGGCTCAGATGGTAAAGAGTCCGCCTGCAATGCTGGAGACCTGGGTTTGATCCCTGGGTTTCGAAGATCCCCTGGAGAAGGAAATGGCAACCCACTCTAGTATTCTTGCCTGGAGAATCCCCACTGACAGAGGAGCCTGGTGGGCTACATTCCATGGGGTTGCAAAGAGTCAGACACTACTGAAAGACTACGCACAGCACACAGTGTGAGAATGACTTGGTCCTTGGGATATCGAAGGACCAGCTAAAATTCCACCTCCCTCCTGAAATTTCCTAGGACCAAAAAAATCTCATTATAATCTATTCCTGCAAAGTTTGCAGTAACACTCATTTTTAGTGTCTCGAACTTTATGAATAATTCCTAGGAAATGGCTTGTAGCCATCCCAAACCTGTCAAAAATGACTTTGGTTCATGACTTCACATTCTGCCTCTAACGTCTATATAATTCACTTAGCAGGTAGCGCAGACTTAATTCACGTTATTTACTTTTCACATGGACTTGCCTGGCATGCATTCTAGCCTAGGGCACAAACTTCCTGTGAGCAGATAATTGATATTTCCTGGTGCCTCAGAACTTGGTAGTGTTGTACTTTGTAGGAAGCAGGCTTTTGATAAATGTGTGTCATCAGTGATGAAGTGGCTAACAGTGGCGTCACATCCTGAGAATTCTATTAAACAGGGTCCAACCAATCAGAATGGTTCTGATGCAGTGGAATGCTCAGCATTTTAAGCAATGGTAATGAAACCAGTATCTTTCAGTTCAGGTTTACCGGTAAACTTCCAGAGAAAATCAGTTCCAAATATTCATTTTAGAGAAATTTTCTTTAGTCAGTCTAGACTAACACAGATCTATACTAGGGGTTCTCAAGCTCACAAAGATTTAACATCAAAATTGGCAATTATGTATAGCTTAGCAGTAGCATGGATCGAAGTACCTGCATTGATGGCATTTTATTAATCAGTATGTTTCTATGAAGAAAGAAAAAAGTTAAAACCTAGTATTCCCAATCTATAAAGCAAGGATACATATACTCCTGGAAAAGGAAATGGCAACCCACTCTAGTATTCTTTTCTGGAGAATCCCATGGACAGAGGAGCCTGGCGGGCTACAGTCCATTGGGTCACGAAGAGCAGGATATGACTGAGTGACTGAGCACGTAAGTATACAGTATTTCTTATGAGAACATGAACTTAGTATGGATAAAGGCAATTAAAATTCATTATGTAATGAAATAAAACTCCCAACGGAGAAACAACAACAACAAATGGAGAAAGGTCAGTGGAGAAGTTCTTTTTTCCTCATCTCGTGTGCCCTGGGTGGAAGAATTCCTATTAGTGCCACTTTTGACCTGTCTCTGCCAGCTCACTTCCCCTGTAAAAATGGGAGTGCCTTGTCTGATTGGTGAGTTGTAAAGAAGGACTAGGAAGATGCTTAGCAGAGCTTCTCCCGAGTTCTTGACCTCGAGAGCAGGTGAATTCTGGGCTGCTCTCTGCCACATTCTAAGATGCCTGCCCTTTGGGGGAATCTGGGGTTGTTATTAGGTTGGGGCAAAATATTAGCAAACATATCCACAAATTGGAAGCATATTTTTCAGTTGGATATTCCGGTCAGTAAGCGGACATTTTGACCTCAATCTGAGTGACTTCTATGTCTCTCAGTACTTCCAAATCCTGGGAGAAGGATGCTGTCTAAGTGATTTATCTCAAACCCTTACAGTAACAGACAGTTTGAATTAGAACTTATTTCTAAGGTCGCTGAAATTTAGAAATACATGGTGCTGAATTTTCCTGTGGGGCTACAGAGCTGAACATGAAATCCATCACACTTATATCATCTGGGAACATTGCATCTATCCCCCAGGAAAATATCATCTATCTTACTATCCCCTCTCATATTCTTCCTTAGTCACTTGTTATAGCAATACCCATCCTTATGCAAACCTGCAGGGAGAAGCCAACTGGAACAGCACTTCTTCTCGGGTCACTGAACTCTATCTGGTCTGTCTAGTATCTTTGGTGCTGTGCTGTGCGGTGCTTAGCCGCTCAGTCGTGTCCAATTCTTTAAGATCCCATGGACTGTAGCCTGCCAGGCACCTCTGTCCTTGGGATTCTCCAGGCAGGAATACTGGAGTGCGTTGCCCTTTCCTTCTCCAGGGGACCTTCCCAACCCAGGGATCGAACCTGGGTCTCCCACATTGCAGGCAGATTCTCTACCAACTGAGCCACCAGGGAAGAAAATCAATCAATTACAGCAAATGGTTTTTTATCACAAATATTAAAAGTAAGAGAGAAGATAAATGGCTGGGAGCTGAGCAAGTTCACTTCTGTATGTGGTTCCCTTGGAGCGCTAACAATATTCACTGCGCTTTCCTGATGCAGCTGATTGTATTCTGCCAACTGAAATATCTCAGGCAAATGTCAAGTACAGACCAGCATAACACCTCAGCATTATGTGTGGAAGACACGTCAATAAATGCACTGAAAATATCAGCAGCGAACAAATCAGACAAAAAAAAAGATTTTCACATTAAAGTCTATAACATACTTCTAATTGTTCATTTACTATACAATGGTCATGTATATTAAATTGGAGTAAGAAAACTAAGCTTAGAGAAATTCTGCAGTGGACAGGTATAAATAGCAGTTTTTAAAAATGCTTCTGGGGTTTGTGTTTTTGTTTTTTTAATAAAAAGGATACATCCATTAAAAAATACTCTGATGATGCCTATTCTTATATAGCTCAGACTGGCTCTCCACTTCCAGGATCCTGTACTTTAGTCTAGTTTTTACTTATAGGTGATATTTTCTCACATACACCTATGATTTTCAAATACCATATTCTATATCTCATCTTTACTGCTTTACATATGTATATAAATGTTTACCTGAATGATCCACGAAAATTCTTTTCTTGTGCAGTTATCAAAGTGACCATTTCGAATCCCACGGGAAAGATTATACCAAAATCAAAACAAAAACTGTATAGCTAATCTTAATTTAGCTATATAGCTACCTTTGTAAAAGCAGAAGGAATTACTGTTTGAATGGATCTTAAAATATTTTTCTGGCACTACTTATTTACATTTGTTAGTAGGAGAGACTTGATTTTGAATATACAAAAAGTAGAACTTCACTCCTAAGAAAATAAAGTAACATTGCTTTAAAATATCAGAAAAATGTTCAATAAGCCAGGATATTTACAAAAGCAATACAATGACATGAGTTATTTTCTTCCTTAAAATAAGGAAAATTTGCCACTTCATCCCACAGACAGGTGCAAGGAACAAGGTACAGAGGCTAGGATAAAAGTAGTATTTCTGGCTGTGTTTCATTTTTTTTTTTTTACTTTATGTGAGTATTAGAAATAACCGTTAAAAAAAAAAAGGTACCTAACAAAATTAAAATGTGTATGTGAATTTTACAAGTCATAGGAAGCCCTCCTCTAGAAAAAGCATACTTTTCTTAAAAAAAAAAAAAACCATTTATTTATTGATTTATGGCTGCACTGTCTTCACTGCTGCAGGGCTTTTCCCTAGCTATGGTCTGCCGCCCCTTCATCACGGTGGCCTCTTGTGTTACGAGACTGGTTCTAGGCCGCAAGGGCTTCAGCAGTTGTGACATTTGGGCTCAGTAGTTTCAACTCCCAAGCTCTAGAGCTCAGGCTCAGTAGTGCGGCGCACGGGCTTAGCTGCCCTCCAGCATGTGGGATCTTCCTAGACCAGGGATTGAACTCGTGTCCCTGCATTGGCAGGCGAATTCTTAACCACTGTAGGACTAGGGAAGCCCCAAAAGAATACTTTCCAATGAAGGATTTTAAGTGTTTAATTTTTATGAGAAGACTAGACTGATAAACTGCTAAAATGATATTCCAGAATAATTCTTTAATTTGGAATAGATAACTCCAAAAGATCATATCTGAAACTTCCAACTCTGAGATTCCACTGAAACACTGTCAAAGTACCCAAGAAAAAAACTGGACTATGTCAGGCTAAGGCTAAATAATAATATCACAAATATTCTATCAAATTTTCAAATTTTCCCATTTTCTGTTTTCAGGACCAGTCAGATCTATATAGTGTTCCAATTTTATGCTCAAACATTTATCCATATAATTCCCAGCATCACTAGAATTCTTATGCCAATCAACAGTTTTCTTTCAACATTAATCCAAGATATGAAACAAGAGGAAAGTAAACCCCTTTTTCTGTTTGTTGGTGCAGACTGCCTTAATAATGATGTTTAGAAATAACTTCCTAAATCTCTTTGTAGATACCAGCAATCTGCTCAGTGCATTTTGGCTGCCCTCAACCAAATGAGCAAATGAGAATCAAGCACAGAAAACATGTGAAATCATCTTATCTATGTGTAGATTAAAGACCTAGATGGTGGTTGTTCATTCGCTAAGTTGAGTCAGACTCTTTGCCACCCCATGAACTACAGCATGCCAGGCTCCCCTGTCCATCGCAAACTCCCTGAATATGCTCAAATTCATGTCCATTGAGTCAGTGATGCCATTCAACAACCTCATCCTTGGGGTCTTTTCCAAGGAGTCGGTTCTTCACATCAGGTGGACAAAGTATTGGAGCTCCAGCTTCAGCACCAGTCCTTCCAGTGAATATTGAGTTGACTTCCTTTAGGATTGACTGGTTTGATCTCTTTGCTATCCAAGGGACTCTCAAGAGTCTTCTCCAGCACCACAGTTTGAAAACATCAATTCTTTGAAACTCAGCCTTCTTTATGGTCCAACTCTCACATCCATACATGATAACTGGAAAAAACATACTTTAACTATACAGACCTTTGTTGGCAAAATGATGTCTCTGCTTTTTAATACACTGTCTAAGTTTGTCACAGCTTTTCTTCTAAGGAGCATCTTTTAATTTCATGGCTACAGTCACCATCCACAGTGATTTCTGAACCCAAGAAAATGAAATGTGACACTGTTTCTACTTTCTCCCCAGCTATTTGCCATGAAGTGATGGAATGCAATGCCATGTTCTTTGTTTTTTGTATGTTGAGTTTTAAGCCGGCTTTATCACTCTCCTCTTTCATCTTCATTAAGACGCTCTTTAGTTCTTCTTCACTCTCTGCCATTAAAGTGGTATCATCTGCATATCTGAGGTTGTTGATATTTCTCCCAGCAATACTGATTCCAGCTTGTGAGTCATCCAGCCCAGAATTTCAAGTTATGTATGAAATACATACATACATACATACAAAGCATGATGTACTCTGCATATAGGTTAAATAAGCAGGGTGACAATATACAGCCTTGACATACTCCTTTCCCAATTTGGGACCAGTCCGTTGTTCCATGTCCAGTTCTAACTGTTGCTTCCTGTCCTGCATACAGGTTTCTCAGGAGTCAGGTAAGTTGGTCTGGTACTCCCATTTCTTCAAGAATATTCCACAATTTGTTGTGATCCACACAGTCAAAGGTTTTAGCATAGTCAATGAAGCAGAGGTAGATTTTTTTTGGAATTTTCTTGCTTTTTCTGTGATCCAACAGATGTTGGCAATTTGACCTCTGGTGCCTCTGCCTTTTCTAAATACAGCTTGAACATCTGGAAGTTCTCTGCTTACATACTGCTGAAGCCTAGCCTGATGGATTTTAAGCATAAGCTTGCTAGCATGTGAAATGAGTGCAACTGTACGGTAATTTGAACATTCTCTGGCATTGTCTTTCTTTGGGATTAGAATGAAAACACATTTTCTAGTCCTGTGGCCACTGCTGAGTTTTCCAAATTTGCTGGTATATTGAGTAAAGCACTTCCATAGTATCATCTTTTAGGATTTGAAATAGCTCAACTGGAATTCCATCACCTCCACTAGCTTTGTTCATAGTGATGCTTCCTAAGGCCCACTTGACTTCACACTCCAGGATATCTGGCTCTAGGTGAGTGATCACATCATCATGGTAATCTGGGTCATTAAGAGTTTCTTAGTACAGTTCTTCTGTGTTCATGCCACCTCTTCTTAATCTGTTCTACTTCTCTTAGGCCTTTGCTGTTTTCGTCCTTTATTGCGCCTGTCTTTGCAGGATATGTTCCCATGGTTTCTCAATTTTCTTAAAGAGATCTTCAGTCTTTCTTGTTTCACTGTTTTACTGGTTTCCTCTATTTCTTTGCACTGTTCACTTCACATTGTAACCCCCCCAAACTTACAATTAAAGTCCTATTACCTTAGAACAGGACCATACTTGGAGGTATGGGTTTAAAAAAAGTAAGTGAATTGAAACAAGGTCATGGACTTCCCTATCGGTGCAGTGATTGAGAACGTGCTTATTAATGCAGGGGGGCACAGGTTTGATCCCTGGTCTGTAAAGACTCCATATGCCACAGAGCATCTAAACCCATGTGCCAAAACTACTGAGCTCAAGATCTAGAGCCCCTGCTCCACAAGAGAAGCCACTGCAGTGAGAAGCCTGCACACACTGCACCTAGAGAGTGGTGCCCACTTGCCACAACTAGAGAAACCCTGTGTACAGCAATGAAGGCCAAGCGCAGCCAAAAATAAATAAACGAATAGGCGCGGTCCTAACATGGCAGAGCAACAGGACAGGAAGACCACTTTCTCCCGTACAAATTCATCAAAAGAACATATAAACGCTGAGTAAATGCCACAAAACAACCTCTGAATGCCGGTAGAGGACATCAGGCACCCAGAAAAGCAGCCCATTGTCTTCGAAAGGAGGTAGGAAAAAATATAAGAGACAAAAAAGGTAGGGATGGAGCTCCGTCTGGGAAAGGGAGTCTTAAAAAGAGAGAAGTTTCCAAACACCAGGAAACACTCTCACTGCTGAGTCTACGGCGAGCCTTGGAAGCACAGAGGGCAACATAACAGGGAGGAAAAATAAATAATTAAAACCCACAGATTACGAGCCCAACAGTAACTCCCCCAGGAGAGAAGCAGCGCAGACGCCTGCACCCGCCACTAGCAAGGGGGGGCTGGGCAGGGAGGCGTGGGCTGCATTGCTTAGAGTAAGGACCAGGCCTGAATGCCCCGAGGGCAATCTGAGAGAAGTAACTTGGGCTAGCAAACCAGACTGTGGGATAGCTACCATGCGAAAAGCCCTAACCTAACACACCATCAGGCCCGCTCACGGAACAAAGGACTGAACAGAGACAGCCGGCTGCAGACCATCCCCCTCCGGTGACAGGCAGCCAGAGCCGGAAGGGGGCAATCACAGCCCCAGAGAGACATTATCTACCACTGCAAGCAGGCTTCTTTGCTAATTAAGACTTCTTGGGGTTCTGGACGGTCAACATCTGCCTGAGAAGGTGCTCTGGTTGTACACCCAGAAAACCAAGCGGCAGGGACGGTGGAGGCGATAAGTGGCAGCAACTGCACTCGCCAAACTGAGCTGCTTGGACATGGGAAAGGCACGAAACGCAGGCCCAACCGAGTCTGTGCCTCTGAGGACTACCCGAGTGCCTGAACCTGAGTGGCTTAGACCTGGGAGGTGCATGCAGCCCAGGGCCGGCCTTGGACGGTTCCCAGCGGGGTCCTGGCAGAGCAACCTGCATATAGCCTGAGCAGTGTGGGCAGAGAGGGCACACGTGCCGTGAGCAGGGGCAGACCCACTGTGGCTGAGACACTGCGAGCACACACAAGTGTTATTTGTTTGCAGCGTCCCTCCCTCCCCATAGCACAACTGAACAAGTGAACCTTAAAAAAGTGTCCACCACTGCCCCCTTTGTGTTAGGGCGGAAATCAGACACTGAAGAGACCAGCAAACAGAAGAAGCTAAAACAGAGGGAATCGCCTTGGAAGTGACAGGTGCAATNGCTGAGACACTGCGAGCACACGCAAGTGTTATTTGTTTGCAGCGTCCCTCCCTCCCCATAGCACGACTGAACAAGTGAGCCTTAAAATAGTGTCCACCACTGCCCCCCTTGTGTTAGGGTGGAAATCAGACACTGAAGAGACCAGCAAACAGAAGAAGCTAAAACAGAGGGAACCACCTAGGAAGTGACAGGTCCAAGAGATTAAAACCCTGTAGTTCGTACCGACTAACTATGGTACATAGGAAGGGGCCTATAGATCTTGAGAAATATAAGCCAGACCAAGGAACTATCCAAAAATGAACTGACCCCACACTGCCCACAACACCACCAGAGAAAGTCCTAGATATATTTTTACTATTTTGTACTATCATTCTTTTTTTTTAATGTTTTTAAATTTTTAAATCCTCTATTACTCCTTTAATTTTCACTTTTATAACCTACTATTACTTTGCAAAAAAAAGACCCTATTTTTTTTAAAGCGAACTTCATATATATATATATTTTAATAATTTTTGTGACTTTGTCTTTTTTTTCTTCTTTTCTTTAATATTGTATTTTTGAAAATTCAACCTCTACTCTAGATTTTAATCTTTGCTTTTTGGTATTTGTTATCAATTTTGTACCTTTAAGAACCCAGTCTCTAGTACCCATTTTTACTTGGGAGCGAGATTACTGGCTTGACTGCTCTTTCCCCCTTTGGACTCTCCTTTTTCTCCACCAGGTCGCCTCTGTCTTCTCCCTCCCCCTTCTCTTCTCTACCCAAATCTGTGAACCACCAGTGTGTTCCGGACGGTGGAGAACACTTAGGGAACTGATTATTGGCTGGATCTGTCTCTCTCCTTTTGATTCCCTCCCTTTTTATCCTCCTGGCCACCTCTGTCTCCTTCCTCCCTCTTTTCTTCTCTATATAACTCCATGAACATCTCTGAGCGGTCCAGACTATGGAGCACACATAAGGAAGTGATTACTGGCTAGCTTGCTCTCGCCTCTTTTGATTCCACCTCATCTCATTCGGGTCACCTCTAACTCCCTCCTCCCTCTTCTCTTCTCCATGTAACTCTGTGAACCTCTCTGGGTGTCCCTCACTGTAGAGAAACTTTTTATCTTTAACCTAGATGTTTTATCAATGGTGCTGTATAGAAGAAGTCTTGAGACTACTGTAAAAATAAGACTGAAAACCAGAAGCAGGAGGCTTAAGTCCAAATCCTGAGAACACCAGAGAACTCCTGACTCCAGGGAACATTAATCGACAGGAGCTCATCAAATGCCTCCATATCTACACTGAAACCAAGCACCACCCAAGGGCCAACAAGTTCCAGAGCAAGACATACCATGCAAATTCTCCAGCAACACAGGAACACAGCCCTGAGCTTCAATATACAGGCTGCCCAAAGTTACTCCAAAACCACTGACATCTCATAACTCATTACTGGACACTTTATTGCACTCCAGAGAGAAGAATCCAGCTCCACCCACCAGAACACTGACAAAAGCTTCCCTAACCAAGAAACCTTGACAAGCCACCTGTACAACCCCACCCACAGCGAGGAAACTCCACAATAAAAAGAACTCCATAAACTGCCAGAATACAGAAAGGATACCCCAAACTCAGCAATATAAACAAGATGAAGAGACAGAGGAATACCCAGCAGGTTAACGAACTGGATAAATGCCCACCAAACCAAAAGAGGAAGAGTTAGGGAATCTACCTGATAAAGAATTCTGAATAATGATAGTGAAAATGATCCAAAATCTTGAAATCAAAATGGAATCACAGATAAATAACTTGGAGACAAGGAATGAGAAGATGCAAGAAAGGTTTAACAAGGACCTAGAAGAAATAAGGGTCAATATATAATGAATAATGCAAAAAATGAGATCAAAAACACTCTGGAGGCAACAAATAGTAGAATAACGGAGGCAGAAGACAGGATTAGTGAAGTAGAAATAAACAAATAATATTCATTTTAAAAAAACAAGGTCACAAGGGCTGGCCTTAATACAACATGACTGGTATCTTTATACAAAGAGGAAATCCGGAGACAGACATGTATACAGAGGAAAGACCATATAAAGACAGGGAGAAGACAGCAATCTAAAGCAAGGACACAGACCTGGACAGCTCTTCCCTCATGGTCTCAGAGAGAAACAAATTCCCCAACACCCTGATGTCAGACATTTCATCTTCAAAACTCTGGAAAAATAAATTCCTGCTATTCACCAGTCTGTGGTACTTTGGGCCATGATGGTAGCCCACAAAAACCAATGCTGGTGGTATCACATCAATTCTTAGTTTCCTAAAACCACAGAGAATGACAACTCACGGCAAGTTCTCAGGAGGCGTGGTGCTCTGACTCAAACAGTGTAAGTGAGGACAGGCTTTTCTCCAAACAGTCTTCTCTCTGGTGCCTAATCCATGACCCAGACCCATGACCCATGACCCAGAGGAATAACAATAAACACAGCCATTCCTCGATAGCATGGAATCACTGGCAGCCACGGCAGAGGCCTCCCTGGGGCAGATCCTTCATCTACCCCTTAATTTCTAGCCCAACCCTAGAATGGTTCCCAAGTTTTGTGAGATTCTCTTTTCTCCCTAAAACAGAGGCAGAGCAGAGATATTTAGTATGCTCTTTCCAGAGATTAACCCTGGCAAGAATCAGCAGGATGGTAGGCGAACATGTGAATCTCTTTTTACTTTCAGGAAATGGGTGGCATCGAGGAGAGCTGACTTGTTTTTTTTCTCTTTTTCCTTAGCCCCACCATGAAGCCTTTGAGATCCTAGCCCCTTGACCAGGGATCAAACTCATGCCCTGAACAATGAAAGCACAGGTCCTAACCACTGGGCCACCAGGGAATCCCCCAGCTGTGTGTCTTTAAACACAGCTGAGGACAGTTGACTCTTGCCAACAGACTTTAGAGGGAACCATGCTTGATCTCAACTGTGAAATATATTCCCAGACCCTGACACACCCTTTAGAACAGCAACATCTAAAAATCTCTTCTACTCTAATTTTTACATGACTGTAGATAGAGCTGAAGAAATAACAATTCCATCACACATCAGTGAGTTACGGTATCTTCCAATTTATTAACTCTGCTCTAATAATAGAGCATTCTGGCTTAAACAATAAGAAAAAGGGAATCTCACATGAAAATCTGAGGAAGCAGTATCCCTCTCAAGATCTTGTAATGAGATCTTTGCAAGCCATTTTATAAAACAAATTAAATTCAGTGTTACACAGGCAGTTTACTAAGGAAGAGATGATCCCATGGCATTNATTCTAATTTTTACATGACTGTAGATAGAGCTGAAGAAATAACAACGCCATCACACATCAGTGAGTTATGGTGTCTTCCAATTTACTAACTCTGCTCTAATAATAGAGCATTCTGGCTTAAACAACAAGAAAAAGGAAATCTCAAAAAAAAAAAAAAAGGAAATCTCACATGAAAATCTGAGGAAGCAGTATCCCTTTCAAGATCTTGTAATGAGATTTTTGCAAGCCATTTTATGAAACAAATTAAATTCAATGTTACACAGGCAGTTTACTAAGGAAGAGTTGATCCCATGGCATTGCAAACAAATAAGTTCTCTTCCAAATGAGGCTCATGCTGTGTTTGGCATACTGGCTTAACACACAGCTAACTCTTTGCTAACAGACCTCAAGATCAGGTTATCTATATGAAGCAATTTCTATTCTTATGATTAAAAAACATTTTATTCAGTATGGAGGTTCCTCAAAGAACTAAAATAGAGTTGCCATATGATCTAGCAACCCCACTCCTGGGCATATATCTGGAGAAAACTATAATTTGAAAAGATATACAGTGTGCATAGCAGCACTATTCACAATAGCCATGGAAACAACCTAAATATCCATTGACAGATAAACAAATAAAGAAGATGTGGTATATATCTACGAAGGAATACTACTCAGCCATTAAAAAGGATGAAATAACGCCATTTGCAGCAATGTGGATGGACTCAGAGAAAGCGAAGTAAGTCAGAAAGAGAAAGACAAATACCATATGATATCACTNACAGTCCAGTGTGCATAGCAGCACTAGTCACAATAGCCAAGACATGGAAACAACCTAAATAGCCATTGACAGATAAACAAATAAAGAAGATGTGGTATATATCTATGATAGAATACTACTCAGCCATTAAAAAGGATGAAATAATGCCATTTGCAGCAATGTGGATGGACTCAGAGAAAGCAAAGTAAGTCAAAAAGAGAAAGACAAATACCATATGATATCACTTATATGTGGAATCTAAAATATGACACAAATGAACTTATCTACTAAACAGCAACAAACTCATAGAGAATAGGCTTATGGTTGCCAAGGGAGAAGGGCGGAGGGGAGGGATGAATTGGAGTTTGAGATTAGCAGATACAAACTATTAAATATAGAACAGATAAACAACAAGGTCCTACTGTATAACACAGGGAACTATATTGAGTATCCTGTGATAGACCATAATGGAAAAGAATATATATATATATATGAATCATATATACATATGATACATATATGTATTAAAAAGAGAATACATATATATGAACCACTTTGTATACAGCAGAACATAACATTGTAAATAACTATACTTTATCCAACTTTTTAAAATGTTTTATTGATTGACTAACAGAATCAACTTAAAGTGGACTAAATTAATGATCTCCAGAGTTAACAGTAAAACATGTCATGAATATCATGCATAATAAAAATGAGTCTAAAAAGCTATGTGGAACATGTACACTGCTTTCCATATACTAACAGAGCACAGAAGAGACCATCCAAGTCCAGGAAAATTGTACTGACAATCAATAGATAAGACTCTGGGCTGAAACGTGTGCTCATTGTATCTTCCATCACAGCCTTGTCAATGATCTTCTCATGCAAAGGTGTGAACAGAAATTAAAACTATTAGTGAACATCTTGAATAGGCTATTCGAAGTCCAGTTCAAGAATGTGATCTGGTTCTCAAGTTCATAATTTCAGACAGAGAGTGTAGTTATCAACTTTGGGACTCAGCCAAACACAGCGGGGTGGGAAGGTGGGTGGATCTGAGCTTCAAAGTCTCCCTGAGGGGTGTTCAAGGGCTGACATGAAAGATAACCTTTCACAAAACTAGAGCAGAAGCATTATTTCAATGGTCATACATTTAGTTAAGTACAAGAAAAGGAGGGAGATTTCAAATGTAAGAAAAAGCATATATGTTACTAAATTAGAAATTTTAGCCCTTGATTTGAAAATAGGAATTTTTTTTATTCCTATTCCTGAGAAAAATCCTTATTCCTTATTCCTGAGAAAAATCTTTTTTTTATTATAATGTAACAATTATTTAAAGATGGTGCATATAAAGAAGGAAAGAATCCAAAAAGAACAACTCAGAT
>SJYH01007907.1:14557-26109 GCA_006408735.1 Sylvicapra grimmia | reverse complement strand
TTTAAAAAATGAAACACAGCCAGGAATACTACTTTTATCCTAGCCTCTGTACCTTGTTCCTTGTGCCTGTCTATGGGATGAAGTGGCAAATTTTCCTTATTTTAAGGAAGAAAATGACTCATGTCATTGTATTGCTTTTGTAAATATCCTAGCTTATAGAACATTTTTCTGATATTTTAAAGCAATGTTACTTTATTTTCTTAGGAGTGAAGTTCTACTTTTTGAATATTTAAAATCAAGTCTCTCCTACTAACAAATGGAAATAAGTAGTACCAGAAAAATATTTTAAGATCCATTCACACAGTAATTCCTTCTGCTCTTACAAAGGTACCTATATATATATATATATAGGTAGCTAAATTAAGATTAGCTCTACAGTTTTTGTTTTGATTTTGGTATAATCTTTCCTGTGGGATTCTAAATGGTCACTTAGATAACTGCACAAGAAAAGAATTTTCGTGGATCATTCAGGTAAACATTTATATACATATGTAAAGCAGTAAACATGAGATATAGAATATAGTATTTGAAAACCATAGGTGTATGTGAGAAAATATCACCTATAAATAAAAATTAGACTAAAGTACAGGATCCTGGAAGTGGAGAGCCAGTCTGAGCTATATAAGAATAGGCATCATCAGAGTATTTTTTAATGGATGTATCCTTTTTATTAAAAAAACAAAAACACAAACCCCAGAAGCATTTTTAAAAACTGCTATTTATACCTGTCCACTGCAGAATTTCTCTAAGCTTAGTTTTCTTACTCCAATTTAATATACATGACCATTGTATAGTAAATGAACAATTAGAAGTATGTTATAGACTTTAATGTGAAAATCTTTTTTTTTGTCTGATTTGTTCACTGCTGATATTTTCAGTGCATTTATTGACGTGTCTTCCACACGTAATGCTGAAGTGTGTTATGCTGGTCTGTACTTGACATTTGCCTGAGATATTTCAGTTGGCAGAATACAATCAGCTGCGTCAGGAAAGTGCAATGAATATTGTTAGTGCTCCAAGGGAACCACATACAGAAGTGAACTTGCTCAGCTCCCAGCCATTTATCTATCTTACTTTTAAGGGTATTTGTGATAATAAAAAAAAACCATTTGCTGTAATTGATTGATTTTCTTCCCTGGTGGCTCAGTTGGTAGAGAATCTGCCTGCAATGCGGGAGACCCAAGTTCGATCCCTGGGTTGGGAAGGTCCCCTGGAGAAGGAAAGGGCAACCCACTCCAGTATTCCTGCCTGGAGAATCCCAAGGACAGAGGAGCGTGGCAGGCTACAGTCCACGGGGTCGCAAAGAGTTGGACACGACTGAGTGACTAAGCACCACACCGCACAGCACCAAAGATACTAGATAGACTAGATAGAGTTCAGTGACCCGAAAAGAAGTGCTATTCCAGTTGGCTTATCCCTGCAGGTTTTCATAAGGATGGGTGTTGCTATAACAAGTGACCAAGGAAGAATATGAGAGAGGATAGTAAGATAGATGATATTTTCCTGGGGGATAGATGCAATGTTCCCAGATGATATAAGTGTGTTGGATTTCATGTTCAGCTCTGTAGCCCCACAGAAAAATTCAGCACCATGTATTTCTAAATTTCAGCAACCTTAGAAATAGGTTCTAATTCAAACTGTCCGTTACTGTAAGGGCTTGAGATAAACCACTTAGCATCCTTCTCCTAGGATTTGGAAGTATTGAGAGACATAGAAGTCACTCAGATTGAGGTCACAATACCAGCTTACTGACCGGAATATCCAACTGAAAAATGTGCTTCCAATTTGTGGATATGTTTGCTAATATTTTGCCCCAACCTCATAACAATCCCAGATTCCCTCAAAGGGCGGGCCTCTTAGAATGCGGCAGAGAGCAGCCCAGAATTCACCTGCTCTCGAGGTCAAGAACAACTCAGGAGAAGCTCTGCTAAGCATCTTCCTTGTCCTCCTTTACAACTCACCAATCAGATAAGGCACTCCCATTTTTACAGGGGAAGTGAGCTGGCAGAGACAGGTCAAAAGTGGCACTAATAGGAATTCTTCCACCCAGGGCACACGAAGTGAGGAAAAAGGAACTTCTCCACTGACCTCTCTCCATTTGTTGTTGTTGTTTCTCCATTGGGAGTTTTATTTCATTACATAATGAATTTTAATTGCCTTTATCCATGCTAAGTTCATGTTCTCATAAGAAATACTGTATACTTATGTGCTCACCCAGTCATGTCCTGTTCTTTGTGACCCAATGGACTGTAGCCCGCCAGGCTCCTCTGTCCATGGGATTCTCCAGAAAAGAATACTGGAGTGGGTTGCCATTTCATTTTCCAGGGGTATATGTATCCTTGCTTTATAGATTGGGAATACTAGGTTTTAACTTTTTTCTTTTTTCATAGAAACATATTGATTAATAACATGCCATCAATACGGGTACCTCAATCTGTGCTACTGCTAAGCTGTACATAATTGCCAATTTTGATGTTAAATCCTTTCTATGTGAGCTTGAGATCCCCTAGTATAGGTCTATGTTAGTCTAGACTGACTAAATAAAATTTCTCTAAAATGAATATTTGGAACTGATTTTCTCTGAAAGTTTACCCGTAAACCTGAATTGAAAGATACTGGTTTCATTACCATTGCTTAAAATGCTGAGCATTCCGCCATATCAGAACCATTCTGATTGGTTGGACACTGTTTAATAGAATTTTCAGGATGTGACACCACTGTTAGCCACTTATCATTGATGACACACACTTACCAAAAGCCTACTTCCTACGGAGTACAACACTACCAAGTTCTGAGGCACCGGGAAATATCAATTATCTGCTCACAGGAAGTTTGTGCCCTAGGGTAGAATGCATGCCAGGCAAGTCCACGTGAAAAGTAAATAACGTGAATTAAGTCTGTGCTCCCTGCTAAGTGAATTATATAGACGTTAGAGGCAGAATGTGAAGTCATGAACCAAAGTCATTTTTGACAGGTTTGGGATGGCTACAAGCCNTGAGATAAACCACTTAGCATCCTTCTCCTAGGATTTGGAAGTATTGAGAGACATAGAAGTCACTCAGATTGAGGTCACAATACCAGCTTACTGACCGGAATATCCAACTGAAAAATGTGCTTCCAATTTGTGGATATGTTTGCTAATATTTTGCCCCAACCTCATAACAATCCCAGATTCCCTCAAAGGGCGGGCCTCTTAGAATGCGGCAGAGAGCAGCCCAGAATTCACCTGCTCTCGAGGTCAAGAACAACTCAGGAGAAGCTCTGCTAAGCATCTTCCTTGTCCTCCTTTACAACTCACCAATCAGATAAGGCACTCCCATTTTTACAGGGGAAGTGAGCTGGCAGAGACAGGTCAAAAGTGGCACTAATAGGAATTCTTCCACCCAGGGCACACGAAGTGAGGAAAAAGGAACTTCTCCACTGACCTCTCTCCATTTGTTGTTGTTGTTTCTCCATTGGGAGTTTTATTTCATTACATAATGAATTTTAATTGCCTTTATCCATGCTAAGTTCATGTTCTCATAAGAAATACTGTATACTTATGTGCTCACCCAGTCATGTCCTGTTCTTTGTGACCCAATGGACTGTAGCCCGCCAGGCTCCTCTGTCCATGGGATTCTCCAGAAAAGAATACTGGAGTGGGTTGCCATTTCATTTTCCAGGGGTATATGTATCCTTGCTTTATAGATTGGGAATACTAGGTTTTAACTTTTTTCTTTTTTCATAGAAACATATTGATTAATAACATGCCATCAATACGGGTACCTCAATCTGTGCTACTGCTAAGCTGTACATAATTGCCAATTTTGATGTTAAATCCTTTCTATGTGAGCTTGAGATCCCCTAGTATAGGTCTATGTTAGTCTAGACTGACTAAATAAAATTTCTCTAAAATGAATATTTGGAACTGATTTTCTCTGAAAGTTTACCCGTAAACCTGAATTGAAAGATACTGGTTTCATTACCATTGCTTAAAATGCTGAGCATTCCGCCATATCAGAACCATTCTGATTGGTTGGACACTGTTTAATAGAATTTTCAGGATGTGACACCACTGTTAGCCACTTATCATTGATGACACACACTTACCAAAAGCCTACTTCCTACGGAGTACAACACTACCAAGTTCTGAGGCACCGGGAAATATCAATTATCTGCTCACAGGAAGTTTGTGCCCTAGGGTAGAATGCATGCCAGGCAAGTCCACGTGAAAAGTAAATAACGTGAATTAAGTCTGTGCTCCCTGCTAAGTGAATTATATAGACGTTAGAGGCAGAATGTGAAGTCATGAACCAAAGTCATTTTTGACAGGTTTGGGATGGCTACAAGCCATTTCCTAGGAATTATTCATAAAGTTCGAGACACTAAAAATGAGTGTTACTGCAAACTTTGCAGGAATAGATTATAATGAGATTTTTTTGGTCCTAGGAAATTTCAGGAGGGAGGTAGAATTTTAGCTGGTCCTTCGATATCCCAAGGACCAAGTCATTCTCACACTGTGTGCTGTGCGTAGGCTCTCAGTCGTGTCTGACTCTTTGCAACGCCGCGGAATGTAGCCCACCAGGCTCCTCTGTCAGTGGGGATTCTCCAGGCAAGAATACTGGAGTAGGTTGCCATTTCCTTCTCCAGGGGATCTTCGAAACCCAGGGATCGAACCCAGGTCTCCAGCATTGCAGGCGGACTCTTTACCATCTGAGCCACCAGGGAAGCCCCATTCTCACACTGCATTCCACCGCATTCCACTTCTTAGTAGGCGGTATCGCCATCTACCGAGCTCTTCAACCAAAACCTCAAGCGTCATTCTTGATCCTCTTTCCTCTCATCCACACAGCCATGCATCAACAAGTTGATTCTACCTATAATGTTCAACACACCCAGCTCTCTATTTGCCCTGCAGTTCCCTGGTTTGGACCCATTTCCTGATGACATTATCATCCCCTGCCTGGACTACCCGGTGATCACCTAATTCATCTCTGTGCTTCCCTTGTTTGTAACCCCCAGTGCATTTTTTTTCTATAGAATAATAGTTGTAATCAGATGATGCCATTCTTCTGTTAAAATCCTTTGATGTTTTTCTGTTGCTCTTTGAAAGAAAAGTTACATTTCTTACCAGAATAAATAAGACTCTACATGACCTAGCTTGTGCCATCTTTTTCATCTTTCTTTTACTTTACTATAAAGATAGCCACATAATGTNATCACCTAATTCATCTCTGTGCTTCCCTTGTTTGTAACCCCCAGTGCATTTTTTTTCTATAGAATAATAGTTGTAATCAGATGATGCCATTCTTCTGTTAAAATCCTTTGATGTTTTTCTGTTGCTCTTTGAAAGAAAAGTTACATTTCTTACCAGAATAAATAAGACTCTACATGACCTAGCTTGTGCCATCTTTTTCATCTTTCTTTTACTTTACTATAAAGATAGCCACATAATGTCCTTTATGTTCCTCAAACAAAAGGATCTCTTTCTATTTAGAGGTTTTGCATTTGCTATTCCTTTTGCCCGGAATGCTGATCCTCTGGCTGTTACCCCACCTGTTTCCTTTCATCCTTTAGATCTCAGCTCAGATGTCACATTCTTAGCTCAAATACCTTTGTTTTTTTTTTTGTTTGTTTGTTTTTGATGACCCCCATCTAAAATAATTCCCCTCAATTGTCTCCTATTATGTTATCCTATTAATTGTGTCTTCCTCTATAGTCCTATAACTCCATGAGAATAAAACTCTTGTCTTTTCTGTTTATTACTGTATCTGCAGTACACATCACTGTGTTTTGGATTATCCAGTAAACATTTGTAAAATGAATAGAGAATGTAGTTTATACAAGCAGAGCAGAAAGACAGTGGTCTTGCAGTCTGGGTAAGAGTGCGAGCAAAGTGCCAGATGGTTCAGGATGTGGTTTGTGAACAGACTATCCAGAGCACCGTTCCTGTTAGGGCTTCTGTATAGCTCAGCTAGTAAAGAAAAGTGAAAGTGAAAATCGCTCTGCCGTGTTTGAGTCTTTGCGACCCCATGGAGATGGTGACTGCAGCCATGAAATTAAAAGACGCTTACTCCTTGGAAGAAAAGTTATGACCAACCTAGATAGTATATTCAAAAGCAGAGACATTACTTTGCTCATTAAGGTCCGTCTAGTCAAGGCTATGGTTTTTCCAGTGGTCATGTATGGATGTGAGAGTTGGACTGTGAAGAAGACTGAGCACTGAAGAGTTGATGCTTTTGAACTGTGGTGTTGGAGAAGACTCTTGAGAGTCCCTTGGACTGCAAGGAGATCCAACCAGTCCATTCTGAAGGAGATCANTTTACTATAAAGATAGCCACATAATGTCCTTTATGTTCCTCAAACAAAAGGATCTCTTTCTATTTAGAGGTTTTGCATTTGCTATTCCTTCTGCCCGGAATGCTGATCCTCTGGCCGTTACCCCACCTGTTTCCTTTCATCCTTTAGGTCTCAGCTCAGATGTCACGTTCTTAGCTCAAATACCTTTGTTTTTGTTGTTGTTTTTGATGACCCCCATCTAAAATAATTCCCCTCAATTGTCTCCTATTATATTATCCTATTAATTGTGTCTCCCTCTATAGTCCCATAACTCCATGAAAATAAAACTCTTGTCTTTCTGTTTATCACTGTATCTGCAGTACACATCACTGTGTTTTGGATTATCTAGTAAACATTTGTAAAATGAATAGAGAATGTAGCTTATACAAGCAGAGCAGAAAGATAGTGGTCTTGCAGTCAGGGTGAGAGTGCGAGCAAAGTGCCAGATGGTTCAGGATGTGGTTTGTGAACAGACCATCCAGAGCACCGTTCCTATTAGGGCTTCTGTATAGCTCAGCTGGTAAAGAAAAGTGAAAGTGAAAATCGCTCTGACGAGTTCGAATCTTTGCGACCCCATGGAGATGGTGACTGCAGCCGTGAAATTAAAAGACGCTTACTCCTTGGAAGAAAAGTTATGACCAACCTAGATAGTATATTCAAAAGCAGAGACATTACTTTGCTCATTAAGGTCCGTCTAGTCAAGGCTATGGTTTTTCCAGTGGTCATGTATGGATGTGAGAGTTGGACTGTGAAGAAGACTGAGCACTGAAGAGTTGATGCTTTTGAACTGTGGTGTTGGAGAAGACTCTGGAGAGTCCCTTGGACTGCAAGGAGATCCAACCAGTCCATTCTGAAGGAGATCAACCCTGGGATTTCTTTGGAAGGAATGATGCTAAAGCTGAAACTTCAGTACTTTGGCCACGTCATGCGAAGAGTTGACTCACTGGAAAAGACTCTGATGCTGGGAGGGATTGGGAGCAGGAGGAGAAGGGGACGACCGAGGATGAGATGGCTGGATGGCATCACTGACTCGATGGATGTGAGTCTGAGTGAACTCCGGGAGTTGGTGATGGACAGGGAGGCATGGCGTGCTGTGATTCATGGGGTCGCAAAGAGTCGGACATGACTGAGTGACTGAACTGAACTGAACTGGACTATACAGTCTGTGGAATTCTCCAGGCTGGAATACTGGAGTGGGTATCTCTTCCCTTCTCCAGAGGATCTTCCTAATCCAGGGATCGAATCCAGGTCTCCCACATTGCAGGTGGATTCTTTACCAGCTGAGCCACCAGCTGAGGATATTGGAGTGAATACCCTATTCCTTCTCCAGGGGATCTTCCCGACTGAGGAATCAAAGCTGGTAAAGAATCCACCTGCAATGCAGGAGACTCCAGTTCAATTCCTGGGTTGAGAAGTTCCCCTGGAGAAGGAAATTGCTACCCATTCTAGTATTCTGGCCTGGAGAATTCCATGGACGGAGGACCCTGGCAGGCTGCAGTCATATGGTACCAAGTTTTCTTTTAATTGTACTTGGATATAAATTGGAAAGTAAAACTAATTTATAGAAGGTCTTTAAGCTGTAGGAATAGAATTCACATTGCAGTGCATCAACTTGAAGCTACTGAATGAAGGTTTTTGATCAAGGAATGACTGTAAGATTAATCCTTCTGTGATACTGTTGGTGAGAAATGCTGTAGGCAGAGAAGTCATGTAGGAGAGTTCTGTAATTGTCCATCTGAGATTTTATGAAATATGTTTCTGTGGCTCTTTCANTTCATGGGGTCGCAAAGAGTCGGACATGACTGAGTGACTGAACTGAACTGAACTGGACTATACAGTCTGTGGAATTCTCCAGGCTGGAATACTGGAGTGGGTATCTCTTCCCTTCTCCAGAGGATCTTCCTAATCCAGGGATCGAATCCAGGTCTCCCACATTGCAGGTGGATTCTTTACCAGCTGAGCCACCAGCTGAGGATATTGGAGTGAATACCCTATTCCTTCTCCAGGGGATCTTCCCGACTGAGGAATCAAAGCTGGTAAAGAATCCACCTGCAATGCAGGAGACTCCAGTTCAATTCCTGGGTTGAGAAGTTCCCCTGGAGAAGGAAATTGCTACCCATTCTAGTATTCTGGCCTGGAGAATTCCATGGACGGAGGACCCTGGCAGGCTGCAGTCATATGGTACCAAGTTTTCTTTTAATTGTACTTGGATATAAATTGGAAAGTAAAACTAATTTATAGAAGGTCTTTAAGCTGTAGGAATAGAATTCACATTGCAGTGCATCAACTTGAAGCTACTGAATGAAGGTTTTTGATCAAGGAATGACTGTAAGATTAATCCTTCTGTGATACTGTTGGTGAGAAATGCTGTAGGCAGAGAAGTCATGTAGGAGAGTTCTGTAATTGTCCATCTGAGATTTTATGAAATATGTTTCTGTGGCTCTTTCAGTTGAAAAGGGTAGACTTTATATGTCTGTCAGAAATCCCAAACTGAAAGCTATTAAAAGGGAGTTACCATGCAATCAAGGGCTTCAAAACTTGGACCCTAGGAAGCTTTAAAACTGGAAAGGTTGACAGGGACATATGTATCACTTCTTTTCCATTCCTTGACCCCCTTGTCCGCGTGGTAGTGATACTCATGTTTTGCATTGAGATCTTTTGAAATTTCCTTTCTGTCGCTTCACCGTGATAAACGGACCAATAGAGCTGGGCTGCAGTGTCCCAACTCATCAGTAGGTGTCACCATCTCACAAGTGATTTATTCCCCTTTGAGAATTTGTCAAGTCTAACTTAAAACTGCTGCTAAGTCGCATCAGTCATGTCTGACTCTGTGCGACCCAATAGACAGCAGCCCACCAAGCTCCTCTGTCCCTGGGATTCTCCAGCAAGAACAATGGAGTGGGTTGCCATGTCCTTCTCCTGTGCATGAAAGTGAAAAGTGAAAGTGAAGTCGCTCAGTTGTCTGACTCTTCGCAATCCCATGGGCTGTAGCCCACCAGGCTCCTCCGTCCATGGGTTTCTCCAGGCAAGAGTACTGGAGTGGGGTGCCATTGCCTTCTCCTAACTTAAAGCTAGCGTATTGTATATAAAATAAATTACTGTTTTTTTTCAATCTCATATCCTTTGAGTTATCAGTTCATAATTATAAATGTTTATTCAGATCACATGAAATCAACAAAGTTTGTCTAAACTTAGTTACATATTTAATACCATGATCACATTTTGTTGACAGTTTTGCTGTTTTGTGATTCTTTTTAACAATTTATAGTCCATATAGTTTTAGCTACTGTAGTATTATGTTACTTATTTTGATAATATTTTAATGTTTGATGGACCTATAGACATCTTGGAGCAAGAAAAAAATATGGTTTGTGTACTTGGTTTTCATTTTCCTGTTTCCTTTTTTTTGTATTTTCCATCTAATATTTCTACTATCACAGAAAGTTCAATTAGACATCCCTGGTACAAACTAAACTGCTTCCTTTTGTTAAAGAGAAAAGTCTGAAGATATCACTAGGAGCCTGGTTTCAGGATCTTGAATGTAGATATGTTTTAGGTATGGAATTTTATTCTTTGTCTGAAGGTTTTGTTTGTTTCATGTGTATTATATTTCCCTCTCAGTTTTAGAATTTTTTAACATTAGGACATAATGCTAGTAAAATGGAAAGAAGGCAAAGGTTAAATGCCTAGGCTTATATGATAGCTCAGTATTTTCAAATCTAATAACATTACTTTAAAACTAGATATATTTAATATGTTTAAATTGTGCATATTCTAATCAATCCTTGGAAATTAACTAATGAGTATAGAGTATATGAGGGTGGGGATTTATTGGAGCCCCTGTAGCTCATTTGCAGGAATAACCATCTCGTGTCTGACACTTGGTTGTACTCCACGTAGCTAGTTGTAAATATAATGTAAATGCCATGTAATCAGTTGCCAGCCTGTGGAAGATTTAAGCTTTGCTTTTTGGAACTTTCTCAAGCTTTTTCCAGATATTTTAAATCTGTGGTTGGTTGAATTGGCAGATGCAGAACCTGCAGATAAGGGCTGTCTATTACTCTCATTCTTCATTTCCACCACCAAATGTAGAAGTCTCCTGCCTCCTGCCCTTGACTCATTTTCCGTCACCAGCTGGGCATGATTTAACCCAATCCTGGCACTGTCCACCTAGAGACAGCATCAGAATCCGAAGGTTCAGGGATCAGTCCCACAAGCTTGCTCCCTCCTTCACATGCAAAGCAAGTCCAGGTTTTCACCTGTGCTTCTGAGTGTGCAGAACTTCCCTGGTGGCTCTGCCTACAATGCGGAAGTTCTGGGTTTGATCCCTGGTTCGGGAAGATCCCATGGAGAAGGAAATGGCAGCCAACTCCAATATTCTTGCCTGGAGAATCCCATGGACAGAGGAGCGTGGCAGGCTACAGTCCATGGGANAAGAGATGTGGGTTTGATCCCTGGCTCGGGAAGATCCCATGGAGAAGGAAATGGCAGCCAACTCCAATATTCTTGCCTGGAGAATCCCATGGACAGAGGAGCGTGGCAGGCTACAGTCCATGGGATCGCAAAGAGTTGGACATGACAGCGACTTTCACTTTCTGAGTGTGCATGTGTACATGTGTGTGCTCAGTCATGTCTGACTGTTTGTGATCCCAGGGACTGTAGCCCACTGGGCTCCTCTGTCCAGGGGATTTTCCTGGCAAGAATACTGGAATGGGTTGCCATTTCCTCCTCTAGGGGATCTTAGCACCCTAGGGATTGAACCCATATCTCTTGCCTCTCCTGCATTGGCAGGTGAATTCTTTACCACTTGAGCCACCTGGGAAGCCCTGACCAGCTATAAATTTGAGATTCCCAGGACTCCCTCCTCAGGCTTGATAATTTGCTAGAGTGGATTACATAATTTAGGAAAGACAATTTGCTTACTAAATTATAAATTTGTTGTAAAAGGATAGAACTCAGGAGCAGTAGGATGGAAGCGTGTGAAGGGCAAGTATGTGAGAAGGGGGAATGGCGCTTCCCTGCCCTCTCCCAGCGCCTCCAGCAACCCGGAAGCCCCAACACTGTCCTTCAGGGTTTTTTATGGACCCTTCATCATGCAGGCATGATAGATGGCTAATGCCATTTCCAGCCCCTCTCCCTCTCCAGGGAATGGAGGTGGGGACTGAAAGTTACAGACTTCTAATCGTGACTTGCTCTCTCTAGTGACCAGGCCCCAAGCAGGAGTCCGCCGGGAG
>SJYH01007906.1:31662-45581 GCA_006408735.1 Sylvicapra grimmia | reverse complement strand
TGAGCAACTGAACTGAACTGAACTGCAAAGATATGGTAGATCTTATCTCCTTCTGGTTCTGAAGATAGTTAAAAGTGAGCATAAATATGCAAGAAGTGTTCTGACCACAGATCCCTCCAGAAAAGGAACCAGGAGAAAATTAACTCCCTCTCTAAAGTAACAGATATTGGCTTTTCCTTTAGATACTTTTGTTAAGGAAAAGACGTTCCTCCAAATATACCCCACTCCATTCCATCCTTTCCCCCATCCACCCTGCGGACACTGTTTGCTTTCTAGCAGTTTCCCACCCATAGGGTCTCAGCTCACTCCTTTTCTGTACCAGGCCTCATGGTAAGATTCACTTCTCATGCTTTTCTCTCTCTCTCTCTTTTTTTTTGGCTGTGGTTGGTCTTCACTACTGTTCAGGCTTTTCTCTAGCTTTGGGGAAGGGGAGTTATTCTTCACTGTGGTGCAAAGACTTCTCATTTTGGTGGCTTCTCTTGTTCTGGGGCACAGGCTTCAGTTGCTGTGGTTCCTAGGCAATAGAGCAGAGGCTCAATAGTTGGGGCACTCGGGCTTGAATGCTCCGCGGCATGTGGTAATTTCCTGGACCAGGGATGGAACCCGTGTCTCCTGCATTGGCAGGCAGATTCTTTACCACTGAGCCACCAGGGAAATCCCCACCCTGTTTTCAGTTAAATCATCTACTTGCCTCTAGATGAAGGTTTCTTAACCTCTGTTCTACTGTCATGCTGAATCCAATAATTTCTGGAAGGGGTATGGATTGGGGGATCCTGTGCACTGGAGGATATTTAGTTGCATCTCTGGCCTCTCCCTAAGAGATGGCAGTACCATGCTCTCCTACAGTCCTAACAATCAAAAATATCTCCAGATAATGCTAAATGTTCTTCTTGGGGCAAGATACCTCACTCCCACACTGAGAATCACTGCCATAGACACCTCTGTCCCCAGATTCTCCCTGAAGCCCAGTGCAGACAACTTCTCCCATCCCACTTCTCCCATACTGCCTGTCTCTGAAATAAGCAAATGACATTTTTTTCTTTGCAACAGGTTTTCTCTACAGGTAAAAACTGATGAGGCTTAACAAATATAATCATGAAAAAATTTCAGTTTCAAGAATGCTAACAAAGTGGCCGTGCTCCCATATTCCACAGAAGCATGATGGGAATAAGGGCTGCAGTTTACATGCCCTCTTCCTAGACCTCCTCCCTGGCTGAGCATGGGATATAGCTGCATCCCAACCAATCATGGTGAGACTGGATGCTGGACCCACCTCCAGGGTCACAGTCCTAATGGACACAGACCTAATGGACCACTTTCACTTGTACTTTCTAGAATTCTGAAGTGTCTTTTCATTGTATGTTCCAGGAATGTATACATAATATTAGCAACCTATGCCAATATTAATAAAGTACTACAAATGCATCATTTGTTTAGAAGAAATAATCCAGATTGGTAGGAAAATGGTTGATTGTAGATATTTTACCTTAAAAAAATGAAAGTCTTTTTGAAAGACAAGAATCTTAATATGCCTCTCTGAGTACCTCTCTTTTACACAGGGAAAAACACCCCACAGATTCATACAATATGACATAAACTTATACAAAAATCAAGAAATTATGTGTTCATAAATTTTAAGAAAACTTCCAAGTGTCATCCACTCACTTATATACTGTAGAAAATAGATTTTAAAATATGAATTTTCTCTACAGTCTTGAGAAAGATTGATTCTACTTCTAGATAGACTCATTATTAACATTGTTTTCTGATAGTAAGTATAGGTTTTATTTTTTCTTGCAAAAATCAATAGTTGCATTCTCATTCATAAAAAATAAATGTCATCACCTTGAAATATTTTTATACAGCTTTTTGTCCATCTGATATAACTTTTTTTCTTTAAACTCCTTGAGCAAGCAATGTTAAAGCTTCAAGACACTTTTTGTCCAATTCCAATTAAAGATTCATTAGGTCACCATATCAGTAAATCTGAGCTGCAGTAGGCATTTTTGTATTTATTACCAAAAAGCCCATTGCTGATGGACAATTCACTAATCCACTTAAAGGAAGGAGAGATGGAGGGGAAAGAGGAAAGGGGGAAGAGGAGGCAAGAGAGGAGAGGGCAAGACAGAACACAAGAGGAAAGAGGAGAGAGGAATGGACCTATAAGAAAAGCATGTGCTAAAAGGAAAGCATGAAGCATGTGCTAAATTCACTTCACAGTGAAATCAACCTCCTCTCAGATCATAGGGTNGGTCTCAGCTCACTCCTTTTCTGTACCAGGCCTCATGGTAAGATTCACTTCTCATGCTTTTCTCTCTCTCTCTCTTTTTTTTTGGCTGTGGTTGGTCTTCACTACTGTTCAGGCTTTTCTCTAGCTTTGGGGAAGGGGAGTTATTCTTCACTGTGGTGCAAAGACTTCTCATTTTGGTGGCTTCTCTTGTTCTGGGGCACAGGCTTCAGTTGCTGTGGTTCCTAGGCAATAGAGCAGAGGCTCAATAGTTGGGGCACTCGGGCTTGAATGCTCCGCGGCATGTGGTAATTTCCTGGACCAGGGATGGAACCCGTGTCTCCTGCATTGGCAGGCAGATTCTTTACCACTGAGCCACCAGGGAAATCCCCACCCTGTTTTCAGTTAAATCATCTACTTGCCTCTAGATGAAGGTTTCTTAACCTCTGTTCTACTGTCATGCTGAATCCAATAATTTCTGGAAGGGGTATGGATTGGGGGATCCTGTGCACTGGAGGATATTTAGTTGCATCTCTGGCCTCTCCCTAAGAGATGGCAGTACCATGCTCTCCTACAGTCCTAACAATCAAAAATATCTCCAGATAATGCTAAATGTTCTTGGGGCAAGATACCTCACTCCCACACTGAGAATCACTGCCATAGACACCTCTGTCCCCAGATTCTCCCTGAAGCCCAATGCAGACAACTTCTCCCATCCCACTTCTCCCATACTGCCTGTCTCTGAAATAAGCAAATGACATTTTTTTCTTTGCAACAGTTTTTCTCTACAGGTAAAAACTGATGAGGCTTAACAAATATAATCACGAAAAAATTTCAGTTTCAAGAATGCTAACAAAGTGGCCGTGCTCCCATATTCCACAGAAGCATGATGGGAATAAGGGTTGCAGTTTACATGCCCCCTTCCTAGACCTCCTCCCTGGCTGAGCATGGGATATAGCTGCATCCCAACCAATCATGGTGAGACTGGATGCTGGACCCACCTCCAGGGTCACAGTCCTAATGGACACAGACCTAATGGACCACTTTCACTTGTACTTTCTAGAATTCTGAAGTGTCTTTTCATTGTATGTTCCAGGAATGTATACATAATATTAGCAACCTATGCCAATATTAATAAAGTACTACAAATGTATCATTTGTTTAGAAGAAATAATCCAGATTGGTAGGAAAATGGTTGATTGTAGATATTTTACCTTAAAAAAATGAAAGTCTTTTTGAAAGACAAGAATCTTAATATGCCTCTCTGAGTACCTCTCTTTTACACAGGGAAAAACACCCCACAGATTCATACAATATGACATAAACTTATACAAAAATCAAGAAATTATGTGTTCATAAATTTTAAGAAAACTTCCAAGTGCCATCCACTCACTTATATACTGTAGAAAATAGATTTTAAAATATGAATTTTCTCTACAGTCTTGAGAAAGATTGATTCTACTTCTAGATAGACTCATTATTAACATTGTTTTCTGATAGTAAGTATAGGTTTTATTTTTTCTTTCAAAAATCAATAGTTGCATTCTCATTCATAAAAAATAAATGTCATCACCTTGAAATATTTTTATACAGCTTTTTGTCCATCTGATATAACTTTTTTTCTTTAAACTCCTTGAGCAAGCAATGTTAAAGCTTCAAGACACTTTTTGTCCAATTCCAATTAAAGATTCATTAGGTCACCATATCAGTAAATCTGAGCTGCAGTAGGCATTTTTGTATTTATTACCAAAAAGCCCATTGCTGATGGACAATTCACTAATCCACTTAAAGGGAGGAGAGATGGAGGGAAAGAGGAAAGGGGGAAGAGGAGGCAAGAGAGGAGAGGGCAAGACAGAACACAAGAGGAAAGAGGAGAGAGGAATGGACCTATAAGAAAAGCATGTGCTAAAAGGAAAGCATGAAGCATGTGCTAAATTCACTTCACAGTGAAATCAACCTCCTCTCAGATCATAGGGTGCTTCCTTTTGACACATATTTATCCTTATGTGAGTCTTTATTGCTTTGTCAATTTGTACCTTTTAATGGATTAAACAGATCTTTTTATATTTGTAAGTACTTTGCGAAACTGGCATGACTAAATAGGCATATTTATATGTTTGGAGTTAAACACCTGTTCTTCAGTATGGATTGTTGTATAACAAAAGAATTATAGACGTTAAAAATATCTATTCATTTCAGAAAGAACATTCTCTGTGTATCTATTTATTGAAGAGTATTTTTTCTCTTTATGCGTTTCAGTTCCCATCACTCATTTTTGAATGTCTTTAAATATGTTTTTCAAACCCCCTTCTGTTGTGCAACTTTTCTCTGTGGCAGTCTCCTGTCTGCAAAGGTCATTTACTATCAAGTTTACTGTATATGTTTAATTTTATATTGTGCAATAAATCAATAGCTCCTACATATGATAAGTCTGAAGGTTCAATCAGAGGTTGGATGCATTAATGTTTAACACATTTCTCAATAAAAAAATTAGTATATGTTAAAAAAAAAAGGAAAGATGTATTGTCTCCTATCTTCCTCATGTTTCTATCATCTTGAGGATGGTTCAGTTCAGTTCAGTTCAGTTGCTCAGTCGTGTCTGACTCTTTGCGACCCCATGAATCGCAGCACGCCAGGCCTCCCTGTTCATCACCATCTCTCGGAGTTCACTCAGACTCACGTCCATCGAGTCCGTGATGCCATCCAGCCATCTCATCCTCGGTCGTCCCCTTCTCCTCCTGCCTGCCCCCAATCCCTCCCAGCATCAGAGTCTTTTCCAATGAGTCAACTCTTCGCATGAGGTGGCCAAAGTACTGGAGTTTCAGCTTTAGGTTACCATTGATAAAAAACAGTTTATCCTTACCAATGCTTTCCATTCATTCCCAGATCAATCAACATGGCTGTTAATATTTTCCTTTCAGCCCTCTGCCCTCACATAAGCATCCAGAGGAATAAATGCCAATTTTTCCAACCACCTTCTGGCTAACACATTTAGTCCCTGCTCTAATAAATAAGCAGATACTTTCCTAAGGCTTTCATTAAAAGACCTTTCCAAATACTACTGATTCTCCTCTCCAACTATATAGCTTAACACAGCCATTGACTCTGGCATATGCCTAACTTACTTTTAAAAAGAAAAGAAAAGGAAAAAAGGCTCCAAAATGTCAATACAAGAGTCCAATATATTCACCACGTAACCAAGAACTGAAAATACACTTGCACAGGATCTGAAGAATATACACAGTGAATTGATCTCTTCATATCATGGATAAAACTGACAGGAGAGAGCCTTCAGATCATTCTACTACATAACCTGCAAGATGAAGAGTTATCATGTACAATCATAATCTTTTTCCCATTATTGAAAACTCAGTTCAGTTCAGTTCAGTTCAGTCGCTCAGTCGTGTCCGACTCTTTGCGACCCCATGAATCGCAGCACGCCAGGCCTCTCTGTTCATTACCATCTCTCGGAGTTCACTCAGACTCACATCCATCGAGTCAGTGATGCCATCCAGCCATCTCATCCTCGGTCGTCCCCTTCTCCTCCTGCCCCCAATCCCTCCCAGCATCAGAGTCTTTTCCAATGAGTCAACTCTTCGCATGAGGTGGCCAAAGTACTGGAGTTTCAGCTTTAGCATCATTCCTTCCAAAGAAATCCCAGGGCTGATCTCCTTCAAAATGGACTGGTTGGATCTCCTTGCAGTCCAAGGGACTCTCAAGAGTCTTCTCCAACACCACAGTTCAAAAGCATCAATTCTTCGGCGATCAGCCTTCTTCACAGTCCAACTCTCACATCCATACATGACCACAGGAAAAACCATAGCCTTGACTAAACGGACCTTAGTCGGCAAAGTAATGTCTCTGCTTTTGAAAATGCTATCTAGGTTGGACATAACTTTTCTTCCAAGGAGTAAGCGTCTTTTAATTTCATGGCTGCAGTCACCATCAGCAGTGATTTTGGAGCCTAAAAAAATAAAGTCTGGCACTGTTTCCACTGTTTCCCCATCTATTTCCCATGAAGTGATGGGACCAGATGCCATGATCTTCGTTTTCTGAATGTTGAGCTTTAAGCCAACTTTTTCGCTCTCCTCTTTCACTTTCATCAAGAGGCTTTTTAGCTCCTCTTCACTTTCTGCCATAAGGGTGGTGTCATCTGCATATCTGAGGTTATTGATATTTCTCCCGGCAATCTTGATTCCAGCTTGTGTTTCCTCCAGTCCAGCATTTCTCATGATGTACTCTTGGTTTGTACCAAAACTTTTTATTTAACTGACCTAGGAAGGGTGATTAAAATTCCATTTGGTGTTATAATTTAAAACGCAAGTGAGATGACACTTCTAAGAATATGTGTATATATATACATATATATACTGTTTTGAGTTGTGTGGAAGGATTATAGAAATAAATGAAATGCACAACGAAAACAGTGGAAGTGAGAATCAGTCCCTGTGGGTGTACAGGGATTGAGTATAAGAGAGGAAGTGATAAACTAGCAAAGGAGAACAGGATGCATTTCTCTTCAGGATACAGAAAATAAAACAGGAAACCAGGGAAGAGTTCAGGGAAGGTTTTCTCCTACTTCTTTCCTCCTGCAGGAAATCACTAATACTTTCCGAGAAAAGAGAGAAGCCAATCAATTTTTACCTATTAGTGAAATTTCTCAGTTTAGGCATAGTAGTGATTACTGTCCTTTATAATAAGCTCAAAAAAATTCCGCTTAGAAAATACTTGACAGTAATCCCCATTGTTTCTAAGGTAAATTTACCATTTTAAGTGAAACTCCAAAAATGTGACTTCTAAAGAACACCAAGCAGATTAATAAAAGAAATGCTAAGATCCTGCTAAAACATCCAATGTAATATAATCCATATCCAGAACCAACTGAAGCAAAATGGTCAGTATGCAGAAATGTATACTTTTTAGGAAACATTTTAAATTTGAATATATGACATGCCAGCCTTTCTGAGAACCTTTCATAGAAGCAGCTAAGTGGAACTGTTGGTGTCCCATCTCCTTCCTTGTATCCTCCTCTCTGACCACTATAGAAGCAGGTTCATTCTACTGGTCTGGCATTCTTAATCCAGAGTGGTCCTTTAAGAGACCAGGTCAGTTTTCATGAAGCATGAGGCTGGGACATCCCCCTTCCACCCTTCACTTTCCCCATTCAGCACACTCCCTGAGCTGTCCCCAAAATTAACCTGGAAGACCAGCAATCATAGCAATAGATTTGATTGAGTCAAAATCCCCAGGATCAATCCCCAGGCTAACTTCCATTTCTAGAATTTCAGCACCCACCAGGGTTCCCTTAAGTCATTTCACTGGGTCATGATGAAAAACAGTTCCGACCTCTAGTACAATCACAACTTATAATTCAGAGGAGGAGATCATGGCATTAAAAGTCCAAACTATTAAGAGTCTCATCTCATCTGCATAACAACTCCAAAGAAATAGGTTTGGTCTGTTTGACCATTTATAATGCGTTAGAGAGCTCTTGCTACATGTAAAAACTTGAAAAAAAAAGAGAAATTACATTGCTGACTCCCATAGGGTAGCATATATTCAATATAATACTGTGCTGAAATGCTGTGATGGGCAAGAGCTGGTTTACATGAATGTGTTGCAATGTGAATTAAAATGCCTCTACATTATTAAAAAGAATAACTTTCCCTACCATTTGGTATGTAAGGCTCTTGAGGCTCTCCTTTCCCATTTCTGTTTTAGGATCTCTACTTTCCACACATTTGCTAACTCTACTTGCATTGTTTTCTTGACAAGCATGGGGGTAAACCTCATCAAGGTTAGTTTTTTGACTGATATCCATATGTTTCTTGTCTGATAATTCAGATCTGTATTTTTGAGATCCAAAGAATCTCAATATCCCAGAAATGCCACATGACATCGAATATTTCTGTGTTCTTCTTTCACACTGTTATGGATTGAATTGTGTCCCTCCAAAATTCATATATTGAAGTCCTAACCTCAGAATGTGACCATATTTGGAGACAGGGTCTTTATAAAGGTAATTAAGTTAAAATAAGGTCATGACATTAGGCCCCCATTCAATATGATCAGTGTCCTTATAAGAGGAGGGAATGTGGATATACATACAAAGGGAATATGAGGTAGAGAGATAGATGATAGCAGGGAGATGATAGCAATCCACAAGCTGAGGAGAAAGGCCTCGAACAAATCCTTTCCTCATAGTCATCAGAAGGAAGCAATTTTGCTGACACCTTGGTCTTGTACTTCAAGACTACAAAACTGTGAAAGTCCTTCATTTGTGTCCAATTCTTTGCTACTTCATGGACTACACAGTCCATGGAACTCTCCAAGCCAGAATACTGGAGTGGGTAGTCATTTCCTTCTCCAGGGGATCTTCCCAACCCAGGATTGAACCCAGGTCCCCCACAAGGGAAGCCACAATACTGGAGGGGGCAGCCTNTGTACTTCAAGACTACAAAACTGTGAAAGTCCTTCATTTGTGTCCAATTCTTTGCTACTTCATGGACTACACAGTCCATGGAACTCTCCAAGCCAGAATACTGGAGTGGGTAGTCATTTCCTTCTCCAGGGGATCTTCCCAACCCAGGATTGAACCCAGGTCCCCCACAAGGGAAGCCACAATACTGGAGGGGGCAGCCTATCCCTTCTCCAGAGGATCTTCCCAACCCAGGGATCCAACCGGGGTTTCCTGCATTGCAGGCGGATTCCTTATCAACTGAGCTATCAGGGAAGCCCAACACTGTAAGACAATTAATTTGTGCTGCTTGAGCCACTTAATCTGTGGTACTTTGCTATGGCAGCCCAAGCAAACCAACACGCTTACCAAAGGAAGAAGGGTGCAGGAAATTTTAAGATGCCAAAGGGACAGATTGTAAAACAGTAGGAAATGGGGAAGTTCATTAAGATGACAAGTGGGAGCCAACAGGTTACATAAGAGTACAACTGTTAGGCATTCCCAGCAAAGGAAAGAATTAATTTAGGTCCTGCTGGACAATTCAAAAGGTGCAAATTAAAGAAAATTATCTGTTCCTAAGTTTAAAGAAAAAAACATAGAAAAAGATTGAAATACACGAAGATGCAAAGTAGCAAAAAGAGATCTGCCATGCTGAAAATATATTAGGATACTGAGTTAAAATAAATAGTCCTAACATTTTAATACATAAGACATAATACAAAGACGTAAGTCTTTGAAGCTGCTTGGCAAATTCTAAGACTCCTTTCTAAGGCTTAAAAAAGTCTCTCACTAACCAATTTATTCACTGAAAAAATGGCAATAGAAACAGTCCTAAGGTATTTATAGCACACTGCAACTTAGGCTGAGAAGTAGATTTCAGTTAAACCTATAGAATAATTGATAATAGATTTTTCCAATATAATTTTTAATATATATGTTTACTTTTAATAAATGATTAAAAAAATGGCAACCTGAGGTATGTTAATAATCAATTTTGGCTGTTTCCCCATTTATTAAAAATGGGAAATATGAAGTTTATTGCTCTATAAATATCTGACATAGTCAGACTGAACATTTTATCTTCCTGGAGAGGAGATATCAGAGGTGGCTCAAGAAAAGGGCCATACACTATATTATAAATGACTTTTTTTTTTTCTCATCATCTTCATTATAAAATCTCATCCACTCAAGTAGAGAAACAGACCATCTAATGTTTCACAAAAGATAAAGCATTTTCCACCTTTCATGTTGTGAAGAAGGCTGAATTCTCTTAATCTCACATTTTATTTTTTGTCTTAAGCATCAAGCCTCTCCTCAGTTTTCTGCCCACAAGCCAGAATATTGGGTGGATTATCATCCTTCAAGCACACTCTTTGCCAAGGTCTACCATTATTTTTCATTAGTTTTAATTCTGGAGAAAAGGAGCTGGAGCCTATACAGGTGATATATGGGGTTAAGGGCCCAAGGACTAACATGATTGTGTAAGAAGCTACTGCTGGGTGATATATGGACATATTGGAGTAACACACGCTAAAAGTGAGGAGGCAGCATGGAGCAGTTGGCAGGACAACAGGAAGCCTAAATTACATCATTCATTTAATAGGTCTAACATATGGCAGCTATTACATCTTCAAAACAAACGCAAGGCTAACCAATACTCTCACAGAAAAGGAGCTTCCACTCTTATTTTTGCTTATAAAAGTCCTCAGTCCAAGTTGCTGACAATCCAACACAATAATAACATGCTTCTAAAGGCAATAATAGTATAGATCATGCCATGAAACTGTTTCTCCTGATAACATACAGAATGTTAAATGTTCTTGTTTTCATCTTATACATTTTTCGAGAAGCTCTATAGTAACTCAAATGGATAATTTAATGGTTTTAAACAACAACTCAGTAACATATAAATCAGCTCATAATTGTTTTCATAATGAATGATACAAATACTCTATATCAAAGCTGGTCTTTGCTCAAAGCAAGTGAAATATGTCTTCAATTTTGTCATTTTCTAATTAATTTCATTTTTGTGTTGCAAAAAAAAAATGCAGGAAAAAGCTCCAGTGATCTTTGAGGACCTAATTTTGCCCTTGTTTTGCATGGTTTTCTAGTAGTCATCCTAATTAGGAGAAAGAGAGACAGTAAAAGAGTAAGGTAAAATCATTATAACCTACTAATAATCATTGGAATATTTTTTTTATCCTGCTTAAGGAAAACCATCCATCTAAATTCCAGCTCTTCTGGCGAGATACCCTTAAAGTCTCAGGCCCTCTGGAAACACTCCAGGAGGGAAATGGCTTAGGACTGACAGAGGAATACGAAACAACTTTGCACGAAAATTCAAACAGGGACCCATTAGTTCATTCCTCATTGCCTGCCTCTGAACTCAATGCTTTATCCATGTCACTCCTAGGCATGACCCAAGATGCAATTCCTCCTACCGTCTTGAACTTAAACCCGTTGGGTGTAGTCCCCTGCTTCTTTGACTGGCTTCTTCCCATCCTACTTCTCTTTCACCAACTGTCTAAAACTTTACAACACAATATCATTCTTCTACCTAGAAATTTCCAACATTTTAAAGCTTTTTAAGAATGTCAATTTTCAGGACCTCCATCCACTGGATAAAACTCCACACTTCTAATGCAGGGGGCTTAGCTTCAACCCTGGTCAGGGAACTAGATTCCACATGTGAACAAGAGTTCACATGCTGCAATTAAAAAATCCTGCATGCCACAACTAAGACCCAGAGTAGTCAAACAAATCAATAAAATTTACAGATTTCCCTGGTGGTACAGTGGATAAGAATCCACCTGCCAATGCAGGGGACACGGGTTTGACCCCGGGTCTGGGAAGATTCCACATACCCCGGTAACTAAGCCCATGTGCCAAGACTACTGAGCCTGTACTCTAGAGCCCAGCAGCCACAGCTACTGAGCCCAGGAGCCACAGGTACTGAGCCCAGGAGCCACAGGTACTGAGCCCAGCAGCCACAGGTACTGAGCCCAGGAGCCACAACTGCCGAGCCCAGCAGCCACAACTGCCGAGCCCAGGACCCACAACTACTGAGCCCAGGAGCCACAGGTACTGAGCCCAGGAGCCACAACTACTGAGCCCAGGAGCCACAACTACTGAGCCCAGGAGCCACAGGTACTGAGCCCAGGAGCCACAGCTACTGAAGCCCACATGCCCCAGAGCCCATGCTCCATAACAAAAGAAGTCACTGCAATGAGAAGTCCATGCACCACAACTGGAGAGTAGCCCCCACTCCCCACAACTAGAGAAAAAGCCCATGCAGCAACAAAGACCCAGCACAGTCAAAAGATAAATAAACAAAACTACTTTAAAAAATTAATACTATTTTTTAAAAAGAATGTCATTTCTCTACCCTAGTATCCATTCATCTTTTTTTAGATTGCATTATCAAAGTTTTCCTCTGAGAAACCAACTTCTTCCTCATTCTGTCTTCTTACAGACAGAACAGGTAGAGTTAACTCTACCCCTGACTCTAGAAGTAAAATATAAAATTAAAACATAATCAATCAAAGAATTGGATTCTACTCTTACCATCCATTCCACTTTGTGGTGATGATGAGCTTAGAATGAGTATGTGAACCAACAAGGCCAATGAGAAACCCAACATGTTCTGAACTGCCGACAAGGACAAACTCTATTCCACTGGGCACCACCCGGGAGGACGTGACCTGGAGCACTAGTAGACATATTTCTAATGCACGAGCCCCAAGAAGGAAGCCACAGTGAGTGACCCCAAACCAAGAGATGCCACAAGACCACTGGAGACCTTTATGCTGTCTTTCCCTTCTTAGCTGCTATTATCTCAGGAGCAGAACTGTGCACCCCTTGAGATCAAGCTCCTGGGTATTTCTTTATACTTTCAACCACATCTAACACTGTCTGTACCTTCTCTACCAAGAGAGAGAATTATAATAAATGTAGCAAATAATGTGTACATCTTTGCCCCCATTTCATTTACAGCCCCAATTGAGATTAATCTGAGATGTAAAGTGCTCTTCTTAATTTACTTCTCATAGTGTGAGCACCGCACTGAACATGATTGCAGAATTTAAAGAAACTTTTAAAGTACAGCACTGTCCCTAAAGACAGGTCATCTACTTCACATGAAGCTCAACTGAAGATTTGAGAAAGTTTCATGGTAGTTGTCACTGTAAATTATTGCTTTAAATGTTGATTTTATGACCAAACCAAAGTAATATATGGCTTTCCATTGAGTGTTGTGTGACAAGGCTGGTGCAGACCATGGTCATACTAAGTCCACAAGAAGGAGTGATGTGGAGCTTGATAATACCATATCTTGATACACTGTAGAAAAAAAACCTGTCTGTCTCAGAACTGGAACTCTTTGTCTCCAAAAACTCCCTTGGACTGCTCAAAGAGCTGTTACTGTGAAAAAATTCAAGTTCACCACAAAGATAGGTACCTGGAGACCTCTGGCCATAATTCACTGTCAAGAATCCATGGGCTTGGGGGTGGGGGTGACTCATAGAGAATTCCCAATATAAGTAAGAGAACATGGAAACTGTATTCCCATAAAACTTTTTTCCCATTTTTAGCAAGCTCTCATGCTTCTCTGAGGCTCACTGAGGTTTCTGCAGAGGAAAGCTGATGAGGAAGAACCCAGGAACCTGAAGGTCCAGCACCTGGTTATCAGAGTGAGTGAGACCTCAGAGAGGTTTCAGGGTCTCAAATAGAGATTGACCTTGAGAAACACTGAGGAAGGTGGGACATGACTGCCCCAACAGACATCTGTATCGAGCATGGTACACCAGCTACTCGTCTAGCCTGGCAGAGAGAAAAACTCAAGCGAGCACTACCTCAACCACAAGGGGCTGTGAAACTAACTGCTCAGTGTACATAATGGAGAGAATGCAGAGACCACATGGACAGACGACCACAGGACAAGAAGGACGAGGTGTGGGCCCACAGGTGAGAAACTGTCTGCTGCTTCAAGGCTCGCTGGTGCACAGGAACACACGGGAGGCTGTTTCGGTCCCACTCGCCGGGCATCCCACGGCCACTCCTCCAGAACTGGTTCCCCTTCTACCCTCCAGCTAAGCGGATCTCTCTTTAATCTTAGGGGAAGCCTGCTCTTTTCCTCCTGCTAGGTCACTTCAGTCGTGTCCGACTCTGTGTGACCCCATGGACTGCAGCCTTCCAGGCTCCTCTGTCCATGGGATTTTCCAGGCAAGAGTACTGGAG
>SJYH01007905.1:77012-91327 GCA_006408735.1 Sylvicapra grimmia | reverse complement strand
ATACTTTTTATAATTTCTAAAAACATGCTTTTTCATAGTAGATGTTTTAGTGTAGCACAAGATATGTTTACTAACAAATCCAAAAATCTTAAATGTTACAGCAACAAGAAATCTAAAGTAGATAAGCCATGTTCAGCAATTAAGGTCTTAGTATTTTATCCTGTTTACCAATGTTCCAGATATTTAGTGAACTTCTGTCATTGAATTTAATTAGCAAAACTTTAAGATTTCAGGTTATCAAAAAAACTGAGGAATCATTTGAAAAGTTCACCTAAAAAATTCTAATCCAATTTACATCTATTTGATTTACTTTTTCTTAACAATTATGTTTAGACTACCCACAACAACTTCATGAGACATTAGACAAAGTCAGTCATTGTCCCAACTATTTTTCTTGCTGACAAATTTTGTGATAACATGAACTTGTTTGACCTTTAGTAAGCATAAGTAGAATAGCAGTATTATATTCAGTGCTGACAGTTCTAAAGTCATGCTTGTTTTAATTAAACTAACAAACCAGCTTTATTTCTATTTTCCCAAATCACATGAACTTGGAATTCATTTTAACTAGTTTTTATTATATTTTTGAGAATTTAATTTATATAAGCACTTAATTTTCTTTAAGCCTATTAATTATAGAGCTCTTTTATAAGTTAATATTGGCAGTAACATTGAGAGATAAAGAAAATGCCACACATATGCAATGCACATATATATTCACACATAAACATGCTGTCAACTACAAATTGACACTTTTCATCTACCTCTATGAGGATTAAATCATGTGCTGCTGCAACTGCTAACTTCCAACACATTCTGAAAGGAGTTCAGGGTGGAGAGCAGAAATGAGGCACTCTGTGCTCTGGAAAAAATTGGCAGAAAAGGCCTTTCAATAATTGGATATTTTCAGGAGCTGATCTTATTAACCCAGTTCTTGTATCTCCTCATATCTAGAAAAGCACTAAAATCCTTCATGGTAATGACTGCTCCTCAGGACTAGCAGCAACCTTCACAAGACTAGCAGAAACCTTCTGCAAAAAAATATATGCTTGATTGCATGTACTCCCTCTTCTCCAAAATTGCATATACACTGATCCTCCCCCCTGCCTCTTTGAAGCAGCTTCTCAGAGTATCTGAGGTGCTGTCTCCCAGGCTATAGTTCTCATTTTGTCCCAAATAAAACTTGATTCACAACTCTCATGTTGCGCATTATTTTTAAGTCGATAATGCAAACAGACCTTACAGCTTCCATTTTTGTTTAATTACTGCCATGAATCAAATATAATAATACAAAACTCACTAGCTATAAAAGTTGCATTTAAGTTACTTTACTGATGGAATAAGTTAAGTTTATCTGCTCAGATGGCTAAAGCTTTCACATGATTTTTCGTTTGCCTAACTTTCAAATAACCTTTCTCTTATTTTTTTTCCTTCCAATAAGAATTACCTCCCTGAAGTTTGTACTCTAAAGAGAGGGCCTAGATAACTGCTAACATTTATTTGGGGGAAGAATGCAAATTCCTCCAAGAAGAGCTTTGATTTCCTAAGGCCAGTGTTTTACAAACATTTGAGATAACTAGGGGAGCTTAGGGGATTGGTAATTGGTTGATTTTGAATTTTTCTAGAGACACAATCTGGTCCTGTAAAGACTAGATTTGTAGAATAAGGGCATCTGTTTTTAATTACTCAAAGAATTGGGTTGCCCCCCAAATATAAAAGGACTCCCACACCTATCCACCTATGTTGGAATGTTTTTTCTTTACCCCTGGGTACGTTTACCTTAGGAGAGAAGTCTACAATAATTCCTCTCAGACTCTGAATATTAGCTTCCAATTTGGCCAAATTTCTTTCTTTCTTTGAAACTCTGATTTTTTAATGGCTGCATTGAGTCTTACTTGCAGCATGTAATGGCTCATGAGCTTCTCAAGTTGCAGTGCATAGACTTCTCTCTAGTTGTGATGCACGGGTTTAGTTGCCCTATAGCATGTGATATCTTAGCTCCCTGACCAAGGATCAAGCTCAAGTCCCCTGCATTTAAAGATGGATTCTTAACCACTGGACTACCAAGGAAGTCCCGATTTGGCCAAATTTCTGATCATAGAGTTATTAAATGTTTTCGAACAATTGTAAGGTTTCATCCACGAGAAATATTAATAAATATTTCTGGTGATATTGAACAACCCCTGGGATTTAGGAGGCATTCCCAAAGAAAATACAGAAGATATTATCCCCCCCCAGGATCTTAGAGCCACTCTCAAANCAAATAATTGTAAGGTTTCATCCACGAGAAATATTAATAAATATTTCTGGTGATATTGAACAACCCCTGGGATTTAGGAGGCATTCCCAAAGAAAATACAGAAGATATTATCCCCCCCCAGGATCTTAGAGCCACTCTCAAATAGCCAAAAGAAAGAAAAGACTTAGATAGTCTTTTTATCTAAAGACTTAGATATCTTCCTCAAATAAGAAGATAACAGTTGTACCTGGAAAGAAATGACCTATGGGTCTGGATTTGAGTGGAAGAAAAACAACATGAAATCTTTTTTTATTATTAATTTATTTTTTTATTGAAGGATAATTGCTTTACAGAATTTTGCTGTTGTCTGTCAAACCTCAGCATGAATCAGCCATAGGTATACATATATCCCCTCCCTTTTGAACCTCCCTCCTATCTCCCTCCCCATCCCATCCCTCTAAGTTGATACAGAGCCCCTGTTTGAGTTTCCTGAGCCACACAGCAAATTCCCTTTCAGTTAAAAATAGGGAAAGAAGTACATCAAGGATGTATATTGTCACCTTGCTTATTTAACTTATATGCAGAATACATCATCCAAAATGCCAAGCTGGATGAAGCACAAACTNCATAGGTATACATATATCCCCTCCCTTTTGAACCTCCCTCCTATCTCCCTCCCCATCCCATCCCTCTAAGTTGATACAGAGCCCCTGTTTGAGTTTCCTGAGCCACACAGCAAATTCCCTTTCAGTTAAAAATAGGGAAAGAAGTACATCAAGGATGTATATTGTCACCTTGCTTATTTAACTTATATGCAGAATACATCATCCAAAATGCCAAGCTGGATGAAGCACAAACTGGAATCAATCAATAGCCTCAGATATGCAGATGACACCACCATTATGGCAGAAAGCAAAGAAGAACTAAAGAACCTCTTGATGAAAGTGAAAGAGGAGAGTGAAAAAGTTGGCTTAAAACTCAACATTCAGAAAACTAAGGTCATGGTATCTGGTCCTATCACTTCATGGCAAACAGATGGGGAAACAGTGGAAACAGACTTTATTTTTCTGGGCTCCAAAATCACCACAGATGGTAACTGCAGCNACGGTTGGATGGCATCACTGGCTCAATGGACATGAGTTTGAGTAAACTCCAGGAGTTGGTGATGGACAGGGAGGCCTAGTGTGCTGCAGTCCATGGGGTCGAAAAGAGTAGGACATGACTGAGCGACTGACTGACTGAATGTAAGCTTCCATGTTACTCTTTCCATACATGAAATCTTAATGTTCCTCTCTCACCTGGACACTGCAGACTGAGTGTACTACTTTGCAACCCCATGGACTGCAGTTGGCCAGGCTCCTCTGACCATGGGGATTCTCCAGTGGGGTGGGTTGCCATTTTCTTCCCCAGGGGACCTTCCCAACCCTGCAATCGAACCCAAGCATCCTGCATTGAGGCAGATTCTTACTGTCTGAGTCACCAGAGAAGACCTGTACTACACTGAGTACTCAAATATTAATAAAAGAAGACAGAGAGAAGCAATAGAAGTTACATCAATCTTTATTTTTTTAATCTTGTTTTTAGGTACATCTTATGTGTTTAATTTTTCAATAGCCATTTACAATGAATCTTTTAACGAAGTTACTTTGGAATTTTGAAGTCCTTTGGAGGCTTCTGCATTACCAGTTAAAATAGGTATTCCATTTGTTTGATATGGGAACACCAGCTTTCAAGTGCACTTCTTAAATGACTGTACCTTGTTGAAACACTCCTCATAATGGCCGTTGTAATTCTAAGGATGTAATTTCCCCTTAGGGCTGGAAGTAGTTTGGTAGAACCAAATGGAGTACAACCCAGATCGCTTCCTGGATATATTTTGGGACCCTCATCCTGATGCTTACTAAACCAAGTTTTAGAACACAAAACTGTAGGTTATCTTTATTAAGATTTTGATATTTTTTATAGATATTTATAGCTTCCAGGACCATAGATCTTAAGAAAGTATGCTGGAAGGTGACATGTGAAGTGAAGTGAAAGTCTCATAATCATGTCTGACTCTTTGCAACCCCATGGACTATATGGTCCATGGAATTCTCCAGGCCAAAAGACTGGAGTGGGTAGCCGTTCCCTTCTCCAAGGGATCTTCCCAACCCAACGGTCAAACCCAGGTCTCCTGCATTGCAGGTAGATTCTTTACCAGCTGAGCCACCAGGGGATCCTCCAGGCAAGAATACTGGAGTGGGTTGCCATGCCCTCCTCCAGGGGATCTCTCAACCCAGGGATTGAACTCAGGTCTCCAGCACTGCAGGCAGATTCTTTACCATCTGAGCCACCAGGGAAGCCCCGGTAGGTGACATACTGACATACTTAACTCTAAAATCTAAGTAATTTAATTCTTTTAGCCAAGCCTTTGGTCCTCTTGGAGCAAACTAGTACCTAAAGTGGATGAGCCACTGGGTTAGGGCTTGTGGGATATTTTACAGTGTATCTCACTGCACAGAAAATTTAAGGTTGGCAGGTGACCCAGTGTCAATCTAGTTCATTCCATGACCAATTTATACTAACACCAGAGTCATTGGATTAGATAGTGAATGCTCTAAGTTCTTAAATGCTTGACCCATGTCCACAAATTTTGAGACTTCCAAGATTCCCATTAATGAAATTTTATTCACACAAGACCTCAAACTGGACCCAGTTAAGCTTAAATCAGAACCAATCCAATCTCAGACCCAGTTTGATTTTTAATTGGACCCAATCTGTTCCCAGACCCCAGCTCAGTTTTTAAGTCAGACCTAGTCCTATTCTGCTGGTAAATGCCAGCAGTTCCAAGTATAAAATCTGAAGAGTAGGAAAAAGAACTGAACCAGCAGGCCCTAAATAATGGGAATTGCTGACTGATTCCAAACAAACAGGTAACTGCAGTCCCCAAGCTGGAATCTAGGGATCTAGGGTCAAAGCCAAAGCTGGGGTTTCCAAACAAATAGGGAACTGTGGAAAGCCAATTAGATCAGGAGCTCAATGCAAACAGACCAGAACTCAAGAAGTGAAAGGATTGCCCACATCCCTCTGAAACAGTGAGAAAAGCAGCGAATGCAAAGGGTTCATAGGATACCACACATCTGTTTCTAATTTTCCCCAAATGCTTTCAGAAGTTCACTTCAGATCCCAGCATTGCCACTAAATCTGCTTTTAGAAATTCAACTAAGTAAATCTGAAGTTCTCATTGGCTTTATTCAATGATTTATGACTCAAGCAATAGTCCATCTAGCCAGGAGAAAAGTGCTCCAAGCAGTTGTATAAGATGGAAGGTTTTTATAGACAGAAAGACGACGGGACACAAAAGGGTCAGTTAAGCAGAGGGAACTATACTCAGTGCTCTGTGATGATCTAAATGGGAAGGAAGTCAAAAAAAGGGGGGGATAAGTTGCTGTTGTTGCTCAGTTGCTCAGCTGTGTCTGACTCTTTGCAACCCCATGGACTGCAGCATACCAGGCTTCCCTGTCCTTCACTATCTCCCAGAGCTTGCTCAAACTTTTGTCCACTGAGGCAGTGATGCCATCCAACCATCTCATCCTCTGTTTGTCGTCCCTTTCTTCTCCTGCCCCAATCTTTCCCATCATCAGGGTCTTTTTCCAATGAATTGGCTCTTATCAGGAGGCCAAAGTATTGGAGCTTCAGCATCTGTTCTTTAAATGAATATTCAGGGTTGATTTACTTTAAGATTGACTGGTTTGATCACCTTGCTGTTCAAGAGACTCTCAAGAGTCTTCTCCAGCACCACAGTTTGAAGGCATCAATTCTTCGGTCCTCAGCTTTCTTTATGGTCCAACTCTCATATCTATACATGACTACTGGAAAAACCATAGCTTTGAATATGCAGACCTTTGTCAGAAAAGTGATGTCTCTACTTTTTAAAATGCTATCTAAGTTTGTCATAGCTTTGCTTTCAAGGGGCAGGCATCTTTTAATTTCATGGCTGCAGTCACTGTCCAGTGATTTTAGAACCCAAGAAAATAAAGTCTGTCACTGTTTACTTTGTTTCCCCATCTATTTGTCATGAAGTGATGGAACCGGACACCATGACCTCAGTTTTTTGAATGTTGAGTTTCAAGCCAGCTTTTTCACTCTCCTCTTTCACCTTCATCAAGAGGTTCTCTAGTTCCTCTTCCATTTCTGCCATTAGGGTGGTGTCATCTCTGTATCTGTTGTCATTGATATTTCTCCCAGCAATCTTGATTCTAGCTTGTGCTTCTAGCCCAGTATTTTCACAGGGTGTTCTCTGCATATATTAAATAGGAGCTGTGTCTGACTCATTGCAACCCTATAGACTGTAGCCTGCCAGTCTCCTCTGTCCATGGGATTCTCCAAGCAAGAATATTGAAGTGAGTTGTGCATGCCCTTCTCCAGGGTATCTTCCCAACCCATGGGTCAAACCCGCATCTCTTCTACATCTCCTGGATTGGCAGGCAGGTTCTTTACCAGTAGCATCACCTGGGATCTCACTCACTTGTACACGTATAGCTGATTCACTTTGCTGTACAGTAGAAACTGACACAACATTGTAAAGCACTATATTCCAATAAATTTTTAAAAAATAATAAAAAGCAATTTAAAAAGAGTGAATTATTCCAAGCAAGGAAATAATCTTCCTTAGGAGAAGGAAGGGTAGGACAGATTAACTCTCTAGTGGTAGTCAGGAAATTCCAGACTGATTGGTTTAAAATTCCACTCCTGGGTTAATATTGTAGGTTTTTTAGATTTAAAGCCATGTCCCACAACTTACTATCTGTGTAACCGCAAGCAAATTATTTAATTTCTCTTAAACATAAATTCCCAACTCTATAAAAATCTAGATAATACTACATACCATTCAGGGGCATTTTGAGGTTTAAATGAAAAAAATTGAAAGAGATCCACAAAATGACTCAACCAGTAAGTATTATCCAGCCTCTGTCCTCAGACATCACAGTGTGTTCATAGTTGGAACTTGAATGTAGCAGCTATGGTAGTGAGATGGAATTCCTCTTACCAAGACTAATCTAGGTGTTACCACTGCTGAGTATCTCACCTATTAATCACAGGTTTTGATGCTAAGGTCTAGATGTGCCGACTCTCAAGGAGTCCAGCCAGCCAATTTTTGGCAAGTCAGCTACATTGAACTCCTTCTAAACTGGAAAAGACAGAGCTATCATTCTCAATAGGATTGACCCAAGGCGCAGGTATGCGTTTGCCTTTCCCGCCCACAGCACCTCAGTCAATACCACTCTCCAAGGGCTCACAGACTATCTGATTTACCAACATATGATACCAGATAACAATGCCTTCGCCCAAGAGACTGATGGCAGAAACTTCTTACATATTACTTTTAATTCACTGAGGTATAAGAAAGTCATTCTGGCTTATTTGACTTGAACTTTGTGCTAACTAGAACAGCATGCCTTATGGTCTGTTTATTATGCATTGTATGCTTTAACCATTGAAAAAAACAATGTATTCACCAGATTGTTTAGAATGTTCATGTTAGGTTGACTCCCGGCCCCACTTTCTGATGCTGACTGCCAGTACTTCTTGGAAAATGAGGTTCCCTTCCCAGACACCAAGGTCATGCTGACTCACTGTGTATGTGCTAATCTGTCTTCTAAACTCTTAAAGAACTGTGCCTCTGTCATGCTTGATGTTTGGTTTTTGTTCTCATAAAAAGGTGGTTCACGTGTCCAAAATGAAGCAAGGAATGTACCAAAAAGAACAAGGAAAATAAAGAGACATGGAAAGGTATATAAAACACTGAGAAATCTGTAAAGAATGCTCTGTTTACACCGTCTAGCTCCAAACAGAGGATCCAGGCAAAAGGCTGTCCATTATCCAAGCTCCATCCCCCCGTGGGCAGTCCAAACACTTTCCTTCTATTCACAGTTGTAAACCACCAGCTGTGATCTTAAGAAATCTGCAAAGACTGAGAAAAGAAACCACACTGTATGTCTCCACTTCAGTGAAGGGTTAGCAAGATCTGGGCAATCTGAACTCAGCTGGACCTTTAGCTCTTAAAAAGACCTTCCAATGAATAAAATCCCAGCGGCTGCTAGAGGCATTTCCATTCTGTGTGTCTTTGACACAGGCATCAAAGTGACTCCAAGATGAAGTGAACATAGCTGCTATGCAAGGTCAACCACTTCTTTTTTATCTTTGACTTAAAGAGACCCTGTTTGCTATTACTTATGTCAACCTCATATTCTTACTGGTACCCTCTTGACAGCATCAAGATTTCAGATATACCAAGACGAAGCAGGTAAACCTAAAGCAATCAGAGACAACATATTTCAGTTGAGTGCTCTTTGGAACTACCCTGTTACCTGAAAGACCCTCCTAATTTGTGAGACAACTGGTGAGCCCCCTTACCCATCACCTAAGAAACACACAACNTTTCAGATATACCAAGACGAAGCAGGTAAACCTAAAGCAATCAGAGACAACATATTTCAGTTGAGTGCTCTTTGGAACTACCCTGTTACCTGAAAGACCCTCCTAATTTGTGAGACAACTGGTGAGCCCCCTTACCCATCACCTAAGAAACACACAACTCTTCTCTTTTGCTCTCTCTCTCATCCCCTGCTCCCCTCTCTCCAGTATTATTGATGGATTTGCACTGACTTATACACATTCTCTCCCTCACCATCCTCTTTGTCACCAAAAGTACATTTGTTTATTATTATTGCTTACATGGGCTTCCCAGATGGTGCTAGTGGAAAAGAACCCACCAGCCAATGCTGGAGACACGAAGGATGCAGACTCGATCCATGGGTTGGGAAGATTACTTGGAGTAGGAAATGGCAACCTGCTCCAGTATTCTTGCCTGGAAAAGTCAACGAACAAGAGACAAAATTCCATGGAGGAGCCTGGCAGGCTACCATCCATGGGGCCACAAAGAGTTGGACATGACTGAGCTACTGAGCACACACATACATGCACACACATTTAGACTGATCAGTTCAGTCGCTCAGTCGTGTCCGAATCTTTGCGACCCCATGAATCGCAGCACACCAGGCCTCCCTGTTCATCACCATCTCCCGGAGTTCACTCAGACTCACNCAGGATTGGGAGCTCGTATACACCCGTGGTGGATTCATGTCAATGTATGGCAAAACCAATACGGTATTGTAAAGTAAAATAAAATTAAAATAAAAATTAAAAAAAAAAAAACAGATCATGGTATCCGGTCCCATCACTTCATGGCAAGTAGATGGGGAAAAATTGGAAACCAAGGCAGATTTTCTTTTGTTTTTCTTGGGCTGTGACATCACTTTGGCCAGTGACTACAGTCATGAAATTAGAAGATGCTTGCTCCTTGGAAGAAAAGCTATAACAAACCTACTTATTGTTCAGTTGCTCAGTCGTGTCTGACTCTGTAACCTCCTGGACTACAGCACAGCACACCAGACTTCCCTGTCCTTCACTGTCTCCAGGAGTTTGCTCAACTCGTGTCCATTGAGTCAATGATGCCATTCAATCATCTCATCCTCTGTGGCCCCATCTCCTCCTGCCCTCAATCTTCCTCAGCATCACTGTCTTTACCAATGAGTTAGCTCTTCACATCATCTGCCCAAAGTATTGGAGCTTCGGCATAAATCCTTCCAATGAATATTTAAGGTTGGTTTCCTTTAGGATTGATTGGTTTGATCTCCTTGCTTCCAAGGGACTCTCAAGAGTCTTCTTCAGCACCACGGTTCACTCAGCCTTCCGTATGGTCCAACACTCACATCCACATATGACTACTGGAAAAACCACAGCTTTGATTAGATGGATCTTTGTTGGCAAGGTGGTGTCTCTGTTTTTTAATATGCTGTATAGGTTTGTCATAGCTTTACTTCCAAGGAGCAAGCCTCTTTCATTTTCACGGCTGCAGTCACCATTCACAGTGATTTTGGAGTCCAAGAAAATAAAGTCTGTCACTGCTTCTGTTTTTCCACATATATTTGTCATGAAGTGATGGGGTCAGATGCCATGATCTTATTTTTTTAATGTTGACTTTTAAGCCAGGTTTTTCACTGCTCTATGATCCTCATCAAGAGGCTCTTCAGATCCTCTTCACATTCTGCCATTAGAGTGGTGTTATCTACATATTTGAGGTTACTGATATTTCTCATGGTAATCTTGATTCCAGCTTGACCCTCATTCAGCCTGCCATTTTGCCTGGTGTACTCTGCATAGAAGTTAAATAAACAGGGTGACAATATACATCTTTGATGTACTCTTTTCCCCATTTTGAAGCAGTTTGTTGCTCCATGTTCAGTCCTAACTGTTGCTTCTTGGCCAGGATGTGGGTTTCCTGAGAGGCAGGTAGGGTGGTCTGGCATTTCGATATTTTTCAGAATTTTCCAGTTTGTTGTGATCCACACACTCGAAGGCTTTGGCATAGTCAATAAACCAGAAGTAGACGGTTTTCTGGAACTCTTTCGCTTTTTCAATGATCCAATGGATGTTGGCAATTTGATCTCTGGTTTCTCTGCCTTTTCTAAATCCAGCTTGAACATCTGGAAGTTCTCAGTTCACATATTGTTGAAGCCTGGCTTGGAGAATTTTGAGCATTACTTTACTAATGTGTGAGAAGAGTGCAATTGTACAGTAGTTGGAACATTCTTTGGCATTGCCTTTCTTTGGGATTGGAATGAAAACTGACCTTTTGCAGTGCTGTGGCCACTGCTGAGTTTTCCACATTTGCTGGCATATTGAGTGCAGCACTTTCACAGTGTCATCTTTCAGGATGTGAAATAGCTCAACTGGAATTCCATCACCTCCNTGCAATTGTACAGTAGTTGGAACATTCTTTGGCATTGCCTTTCTTTGGGATTGGAATGAAAACTGACCTTTTGCAGTGCTGTGGCCACTGCTGAGTTTTCCACATTTGCTGGCATATTGAGTGCAGCACTTTCACAGTGTCATCTTTCAGGATGTGAAATAGCTCAACTGGAATTCCATCACCTCCACTAGCTTTGTTCGTAGTGATGCTTTCTAAGGCCCACTTGACTTCACATTCCAGGATGTCTGGCTCTAGGTGAGTGACCACAACATCATGGTTATCTGGGTCATGAAGATCTTTTTTGTAGAGTTCTTCTATGTATTCTTGCCACCTCTCCTTAATATCTTGTGCCTCTGTTAGGTCTATACCATTTCTGTCCTTTATTGTGCCCATCTTTGCATGAAATATTCCCTTGGTATCTCTAATTTTCTTGAGAAGATCTCTAGTCTTTCCCATTCTATTGTTTTCCTCTATTTCTTTGCATTGATCACTGAGGCAGGCTTTCTGATCTCTCCTTGCTATTCTTTGGACCTTGTCATTCAGTTGGGTATATCTTTCCTTTTCTCCTTTACCTTTTCCTTCTCTTCTTTTCTCAGCTATTTGTAAGGCCTCCTCAGATAACCATTTTGCCTTTTTGCTTTACTTTTTCTTGGGGATGGTCTTGATCCCTGCCTTCTATACAATGTCATGAACCTCCATCCATAGTTCTTCAGGCACTCTGTCTATCAGATCTAATCCCTTGAATCTATTTGTCACTTCCACTGTATAATTGTAAGGAATTTGCTTTAGATCATACCTGAACAGGCTGGTGGTTTTCCCTACTTTCTTCAATTTAAGCCTGAATTTTGCAATAAAGAGTTCATGATCAAAGCCACAGTCAATTCCCAGTCTTGTTTTAGCTGACTGTATACAGCTTCTCTATCTTCAGCTCTAAATAATATAATTAATCTAATTTCAGTATTGACCATCTGATGATGTACATGTGTATAGTTGTAACTTTTGTTTTTAGAAGGGGGTGCTTGCTATGACCAGTGCGTTCTCTTGGCAAAACTCTGTTAGCCTTTGCCCTGCTTCATTTGGTACCTCAAGGCCAAACTTTCCTGTTACTCTAGGTATCTCTTGACTTCCTATTTTGCATTCCAGTCTCCTATGATGAAAAGGACATCTTTTTTTTGTGTTAGTTCTACAAGATCCTATAGGTCTTCATAGTACCTACAACATCAGCTTCTTCAGCATTAGTGGTGGGGCATAGACTTGGATTCTGTGGTATTGAATGGTTTCCCTTGGAAATGAACAGAGATCGTTCCGTCATTTTTGAGCTTGCACCCAAGTACTGCATTTCAGACTCTTTTGTTGACTATGAGGTCTACTTCATTTCTTCTAAGGGATTCTTCCACACAGTAGTAGTTGTAATGTAATGAACTAAATTCACCCATTCTGGTCCATTTTAGTTCACTAGTTTCTAAAATATTGATGTTCATTATTTCCATCTCTTATTTGACCACTTCTAATTTACCTTGATTTATGGACCTAATATTTCAGATTCCTATGCAGTGTTGTTCTTTACAGCATCAGACTTTACATCCATCATCAGTCACATCCACAGCTGGGTGTTGTTTTTGCTTTGGCTCAGCCTCTTCATTCTTTCTGGAGCTATTTCTCCGCTCTTCTCCTGTAGCATATTGAGCACCTTCCAACCTGGGGAGTTCATATTTCAGTGTCATATCTTTTTGCCTTTTCATATTGTTCATGGGATTCTCAAGGCAAGAATGCTGAAGTGGTTTGCCATTCCCTTCTCCAGTGGATCACGTTCTGTCAGAACTCTCCACCATGGCCCGTCCATCTTGGGTGGCCCTACACGGCATGGCTCATAGTTTCATTGAGTTAGACAAGGCAGTGATCCATGTCATCAGTTTGGCTCATTTTCTGTGACTGTGGTTTTTATTCTGTCTTCCCTCTGGTGTATAAGGCTAAGAGGCTTGTGGAAGCTTCCTGATGGGAGGGACTGGATGTGGGGGAATCTGGATCTTGTTCTGATGGGCAGGGCCATGCTCAGCAAACCTTTAATCCGATTTTCTGTTGATGGCTGGGGCTGTGTTCTCTCCTTGTATTTTGGTATGAGGCCAAACTATGGTGGGGGTAATGGTTGTAATGGCAACCTCCTTCAAAAGGACTTTTGCCAGCACCCCCCACGGCCCCCAGGACCTTGGTATTCAGTGCCCTTGGCCCTGCAGCAGGCCACTGTAGCCCCTGCCTCTGCCAGAGTTTCCTGGACACTCAGAGGTAAGTCTGGCTCAGTCTCTTGTTGGGTCACCACTCCTTTCTCCTGGGTCCTGGTGAGCACAAAGTTTTGTCTGTGCCCTACAAGACTTTGTTCCCCAGTCCTGCAGAGTTCTGTAATCAAATCCCACTGGCTTTCATAGTCAAATCCCTGGGGGTTCTCAGTCCCTTTGCTGGATCCCAAGGTTGGGGAATCTGTTGTGGACCCTAGAACTTTTGCAACAGTGCAAGAACTTATTTGATATAACTCTTCCCCAGTTAGTGGGTCAGCTGCTCAGTGGCTTTATGGTGGGGCTAACGGTGACCTCCTCCAAGAGGATTTATGCTGCATGCAGTGCCTGCCAGATCTGTTGCACAGTGCTGTGCCCGCGGCAGCCACTGCTGATCTGTGCCTCTGCAGGAGACACTCAGACACTCAGGGGCAGGTCTGGCTCAGTCTCTCATGGGGTCTCTGGGTCCTGATGCACACAAGGCTTTGTATGAGCCCTCCCAGCGTCTCTGGCAGGTATGGGGTTTGATTCTAAACACAATTTTGCCCCTCCTACTGACTTTTGGGGGCTTTTCCTTTGCCGTTGGATGTGGAGTATCTTTTTTTGGTGGGATCCAACATTCCCCTGTCAACAGTTGTTCAGCAGCTAGTTGCAGTTTTGGAGTTCTCACACATCCTTCTAGACCGTCGTCCTGAGACCCAGGCCATAGGAGGCTAGTAAGACAAGTGGCCCAGAGACTCCAGTGCAGCCCAGTCCAGCTGCTCAGGCGCGTCCGACTCTCTGCGGCCCCATGAGTCGCAGCACACCAGGGCTCCCTGTCCATCACCAACTCCCAGAGTTCACTCAAACTCATGTCCATCGAGGCGGTGATGCCATCCAGCCATCTCATCCTCTGTCGTCCCCTTCTCCTCCTGCCCCCAATCCCTCCCAGCATCAGAGTCTTTTCCAATGAGTCAACTCTTCGCATGAGGTGGCCAAAGTACTGGAGCTTCAGCTTTAGCATCATTGCTTC
>SJYH01007905.1:44136-72773 GCA_006408735.1 Sylvicapra grimmia | reverse complement strand
GCAATCTTGATTCCAGCTTGTGTTTCTTCCAGTCCAGCATTTCTCATGATGTACTCTGCATAGAAGTTAAATAAGCAGGGTGACAATATACAGCCTTGACGTACTCCTTTTCCTATTTGGAACCAGTCTGTTGTTCCATGTCCAGTTCTAACTGTTGCTTCCTGACCTACATACAGGTTTCTGAAGAGGCAGGTCAGGTGCTCTGATATTCCCATCTCTTTCAGAATTTTCCACAGCTTATTGTGATGCACACAGTCAAAGGCTTTGGCATAGTCAATAAAGCAGAAATAGATGTTTTTCTGGAACTCTCTTGCTTTTTCCATGATCCAGCGGATGTTGGCAATTTGATCTCTGGTTTCTCTGCCTTTTCTAAAACCAACTTGAACATCTGGAAGTTCACAGTTCACATATAGTTACTGTTAATAAGGTCTAGTCCAGTAACAATACACTGAGTGGCCTGTCAATGAAATCTTTTCCAGAACCAGGAATGAGCATTCCTAGCACAGTGGGATGAAATGGTCATGAAATGACCCCCAAAGTTTGGTCCAATTCATGACCATGAAGGGACCCTGCCAACTGGAAACTGGCACTTGCCAACTATCTCCACAGGATTAATTCATGAACCACTATAGCTGCTGACCTTCAATAGCCTCTAAAAGGAGTTCAAGGTGGAGATCAGCAAAGAGGATCTCTGTGCTCTGGGAAGACTGACAGAACAAGCCTTCAGATAGTCAGGTACTCTCAGGTAAGGATGTTTCTAACCCCAAATTCTTTCAACTTCTCATACCTAGAAAAACACTAAAATCATTAATGGTGACATCTGTTTGGGCTGTTCAGGAAAAAATTACAATTAGAAGTCGAGAGGGAAGAACTGTGGTTCAGACATGCAAGGTAATATTAGAGGACACTATGGGTGTGATTTGACACAACTTCTTGTATTGCTGAGAACTTCAATTTTATGAGCTGCATCAGACTTAGGCCATCTGCCATTCTCAAGACAACACCAGCTGGCAGCTGGTGGCTGAGGCTGACATTTTCAAAGTCTCATCTAGTACCTATTACGTTTGAGACAATGAAATTGCTTTAGTCCATATATTAGCATAAAGAAGAAACAAATAGTGCCTATTATTTATGTGTTGATACCAAATTAAAGGTTAAAACCTGCTTAGATAATATCAGACAACTGGCCACCTGGCTACAAGTCTCTTTGAAATACCAGGTCCAGACTGGGTCTCAGGCTTACTCTCTTGAAAAGAAATGAGACTGGTTTTGTCGACTAACCTCCAGGTTGTCCAACTACTTCTAACTGGACCTACTGAACCCACATGCATCACCGTGGGCTAATAAAAAAAGGACATTAAAAATGTATTTGACCATGACTAATGGCTCCATCTCTTTGAACAAGATGATCCAGGCTTGGACTCTACTGCATCACCATCAAAAAATCTTACCAAACATAACCGCCTTACTCCTACCAGGCCCCTGGTTAAGTTCGTACTCCTACCCGAGCCCCTGGTCACAATGTATTTTTTCCTGACTTCCGATCCTGTCATCATTTAATCCACATGCTTAGTTCATTCTCTTTAGGGCACTGCAGCCTTCTAGGCAAGATGACAGTGAGGCAGAGATTGCAGCAACTCATCAGAGCAGATTCTTTCAAAACAGCAACAGAAGTCACCCTTGGCCCCTTAATAAACCAAGACAGAAACTCCGTGACCCCCAGCTAGGCGTCTATGAACGGACACCGACCTGAAGAAGCTGCAGAAGACAGAGCTTCACCCTCATCTTCCAAGTAAACACTTCTTGGGGTTCTCATCTCTCAGAGGGATTTGAGGCAGTAGAGAGAAGAGCCCCAAGGCTGAGCAGGTGGAGTGTGCCAAGCACAGTAAGTGATTCCCTGACACTCCAAAGACAAAGCTAGCGGCAGGAGCTGAGCTCAGCTGGGATAAAGACAAGAGAACCCCATCTGTCAGACAGGGAAGCCTCCCCAACTGCATTTGTGCAGGAAGGCGCCTTGAGGGTCACAAAGTGTGTGGGGGGGGGCACCCCATAATAAGTGTCATCAAACCTCCTGTTAGCCACGCACTGCAACCTTTCTTGGTAAAAAGATGCACACGCACAAGGGCAGGGCCCAAGGACACGCACACGCACACGCACAAGGGCAGGGCCCAAGGGCAGGTCAAATGTGGGGAAAGAGGAGAGATAATCAGCCAGAGGAGAACAAAACCCAGAAGAACTGCCCCATAGACATGAGTCAATACACACATGAGTCAACACACATGTGAGTCTACATAGACATGGGTCAACACACACACGAGTCAACACAGACATGAATCAACCTTGTCATGAGTCAGCATAGACATGGGTCAACGTGCACATGAGCCAGCAGCCCCTTCGCTGCACTCCTGCCCGTTAAGGAGGGTGCCCACACCCTTTCTTTCCAGGCTGGTATTTCTGCCTTGCTCTGTCTTGAATAAATAAACCTCTTCTCTGTGTGCTTTCCACATGTTGTGCTGTGTCTCTAACCATAAACTTCGCACCTGTATTTACAGTGTTTGCCTCCTTGGAACATTCGTGCTTTCAAACGAGGCAAGAGCCAGGCGCTCCTTCCTCCTAGTCCCCTGGGGCTCCAGCAGCTAGGGCTCCGGGATTGCATCCGGGCTGTGCAGGTCCGATTCCAGGGCAGGAACTAAGCTCCTGCTTCAGGCCCGCTCCCTGCCGTCTCTCCAAGGACAAGCCCTCCGCCCACGGCCCTTCCGGGGCAGGGGCTCTAGTGTCTCCCAACCCCCTGCTCTGTCTGTGGGACAGCAGAGTGCATATGGGCCTAGGGTGCCCTGAGCATTTCACGACACGAGAAGCAGAGGGGCCCTGCCACGCACACGCAGGGAGGCCACCGTGCCCACAGCCAGCAGGGCAGGGGCTGCACCACGCCTCCCGGTTGCACCATCACTTTGGGCCCCAGCAACCGCCGTGACACTGCCAGCAGGCAGCAGCTGAGGCCAGGAGAGCAGCTGCCCTCTGACCGCAGATGCTCCGGCCGCTGTCAGACATCGGGGCCATGGAAGAAGGCAGGGGGAGGAGGTGGGGAGAGTCAGGACCCAGACAGAGACAGTGGTCTAGAGGGAAGCCCATTAACGCTGGAGGACCAGACACGGCCCCAGGCTGGGTCACACACTGGGAACGACACACTCTACAGGGCTGCAGAGGAGCCCACCAGGGCTGGGAGGCCCAGAGGGCACAAGCGAGGGGCCCAGACCCTGGGCTGTGGTGGTTCAACCAGGCATAATCCCAGCGGAAGGTGGAAAGCCGTGACGGCTGGGGTTCCCACTCCTCCCTTGGGTCCCAGAGCACTGCTCAAACCACCCCCCTCACCCACAAGACGCAACTCGCCGCATCTGGACTCCCCCAGGCCCTCTGAGGCAGAAACCACCCAGAAGAAAAGGGAACTTCAGGAAGCAAGATGTGCTACCAGGTTTCAATCCACTTCTTAGTGTTTGGAGACTTGTGGGCAGGGAGTTCACACATTGGGGGACTGGCGGCCAAGTCCCAGGGAGCAGGGCTGCAGACACAGCACACAGATCCCAGGAGCCACATGCGTCTGGGGCCAGAGTAGGGAAGGGGCCCGGAGCCCCAGGCTGCAGAGGAGCCCTCTTCACGGCCCCCACCATGGGTGAGTGGGGACCCCGAGGATGAGTGCACAGGGACAGGAATGAGACCCCTGGAGGGAGACCGGCCTCGGGACCCCCGGAGGGGCTGGAGCAGCCGAGTGGGCCTGGGGGAGGCAGCCGCCCCTAGTCACGGTGCGGGACGAGCGCGGGGACGGAACCCGGGCAGGGTGCACCACGCCAAGAGCACTGCTGCCCGGGACTGGGGAGCTCGGGGGGCTGTGGGCCGTCGAGGAGCAGGACGGGCTGGAGACGGGAGGGGAGGTCTGCGCGTGACCAGGGGCTCTGGAGGCCGGGGCTGGGCGGGCATAAGGACCAGCCAGGATGGAAGGAGGGCCTGATCTGAGGGGCAGAGAAGGGAGAGGACCCCAGGGCAGTGACGGCTCCCAGACAGGCTGCTGGAGCCAGCGTGGGTCCCAGGGCAGGGCCACGTGCAGGGACTGTGGGTCCCAACTGGGCTGGGGCTGAACACAGCGGCAGAGCTGGGGGCAGGGCTGCAGGGCCAGCTGGGTTCCGTGTCCACAGCGGGCAGCACAGGGCTGAGCCCACAGCCCCCCAGGACACAGGGCTGACCAGAGCCCAGGGCCTGAGGACCAGCAGCGGGAGCTGGAGAGAGGCAGGTGACCCAAAAACTGGAGGCAGCAAGGGGCCAGAGGAGGGTGTGGGTGGAGGGACAGAGAAGAGCAGAGAGCAAGGGCAGGACCTCCGCCAGGAGGGGCCCGGGTGGACAGGGCTCCTCCAGGGGAGGGTTGCCCGGAGGCCGCGTGGGCACCTGGCAAGTCCAGGGATGAGAGCTGGACCCAGGAAATAAAGGGGTGAGGAGTGGAGCTGGGCAGGGGTGAGGGCTCCCGGAGGGGCCAGAGGGGCAGGAGAGGCTGAGGGGGCAGCCCAGGGACAGGGGGCAGCGCGGCCGCCAGTGAGCAGGGGCTGGGAGGGCAGGGGGATCCCCTGGTGCTTTGGGGGAGCAGGTACAGTCTGTGAGGGTGAGCAGGGGCTGGGAGGACAAGGGGTGTCCCTGGTGTTTGAGGGAGCAGGTACAGCTTATGGGTGAGCAGGCCTTGGAGGACTTGGTGTGCCCCTGGGGATTTGGGGGAGCAGGTACATCTTGTGAGGGTGAGCAGAGGGCTAATAGGACTGGGGAAGCCCCTGAGATTTGGGGGAGCAGGTACAGGTTATGAAGGTGAGCTGGAGGCTGGAAGGGCAGGGGGTACCTAAGAGTTTTAGGGGAGCAGGTAGAGCTTCTGAGGGTGAGCAGGGGCCTGGGAGGATGGGGGAGCCCCCCAGAACTTTGGGGGATCGGGTAGAGTTGTAGGGGTGAGCAGGAGCCTGGGAAGGCAGGGGGACGCCTGGCGCTCAGGGAGCAGGTGGAGCTTCTAGGGGTGAAGGGGGCAGGGAGGGCAGGGGACTCTCTGGGGTGGCTGAGGGGAGAAGGTGNTGGGAGCAGGTAGAGCTTTGGAGGGTGAGCAGGGGGCTGAAAGGACAAGGGGCAACCCTAGAGCTTTGGGGGAGCAGGTATGGCTTCTGAGGGTGAGCAGAGGCCTGGGAGGACGGGGGAGCCCCCTAAACTTTGGGGGATCGGGTAGGGTTGTAGGGGTGAGCAGGAGCCTGGGAAGGCAGGGGGACACCTGGCGCTCAGGGAGCAGGTGGAGCTTCTAGGGGTGAAGGGGGCAGGGAGGGCAGGGGACTCTCTGGGGTGGCTGAGGGGAGAAGGTGGAGATTGTGCAGGTGAACCGGGCTCTGAGAACGAGCAGCTGGCCGGCTGGTGCTAAAGTCGGAGGCAGAGGGTCTGAGCTGAAGGGAGCCGTTTTGGTGGAGGGTCGGGGACAGCAAGGCCAAGTACAGAGGAAAACGAAGGATGCTCTGGCCTGAAGTGGGAGGGCTTCCCGAGGAGAGCAGGCGGCCTCCGCGCATAGGCCCAGGGCTCCCACTGTGTTGCAGGCATCTCTGGGGACTCAGGATGGATTGGGGTCGGCCAAGGCAAGGGGCAGCTGCCAAGACAGTGGACACGGCTGGGAGGACACGAGGCTCCTCCTCAAGGTCTCAGACGGGCAGGGGCCCGGGGAGCTGACCAGGCTCTTCCTCGAGGCCTCAGATGAGGCTGCAGGTCCACGGAGCTGACCAGGGTCTAGGGACAGCCCGGTTAGACGGGCTGGGGTCCGTGGAGCCGCCCGGTGCTGGAGGTGCAGGCAGGGCCCAGGCAAGGGCCCCACGGTGCTGAGCACGGGGTGCACCCAGGAAGATCAGGGCCTGGAGGGTCTGGTGAGGAGAGCCGGGCAGCCAGGAGCGTGGATCAGGGGCCGAGGACCAATCAGGGGAACCAGGTGAGGTACGGGGCCAGAGACACACCTTTGGGCGCCTGGTGGGACCAGGGTTGGGAGGGGACAATCAAGGAGGAGAACTCAGGGACAGGGTCCAGGACCAGGGTGNTCGGCCAAGGCAAGGGGCAGCTGCCAAGACAGTGGACACGGCTGGGAGGACACGAGGCTCCTCCTCAAGGTCTCAGACGGGCAGGGGCCCAGGGAGCTGACCAGGCTCTTCCTCGAGGTCTCAGATGAGGCTGCAGGTCCACAGAGCTGACCAGGGTCTAGGGACAGCCCGGTTAGACGGGCTGGGGTCCGTGGAGCAGCCCGGTGCTGGAGGTGCAGACAGGGCCCAGGCAAGGGCCCCACGGTGCTGAGCGCGGGGTGCACCCAGGAAGATCAGGGCCTGGAGGGTCTGGTGAGGAGAGCCGGGCAGCCAGGAGTGTGGATCAGGGGCCGAGAACCAATCAGGGGAACCAGGTGAGGTACGGGGCCAGAGATACACCTTTGGGAGCCTGGTTGGACCACAGTTGGGTGGGGACAATCGAGGAGAACTCAGAGACAGGGTCCAGGATCGGGGCTGGGACATGAGCCCAGAGCGCCTGTGCACTGAGCTGGCCCAGAAGTCACAGGCCTGCAGGGCTGAGGCCAGGCCGGACGGGGGCCGGGGGNGGAGTGTGGATCAGGGGCCGAGAACCAATCAGGGGAACCAGGTGAGGTACGGGGCCAGAGATACACCTTTGGGAGCCTGGTTGGACCACAGTTGGGTGGGGACAATCGAGGAGAACTCAGAGACAGGGTCCAGGATCGGGGCTGGGACATGAGCCCAGAGCGCCTGTGCACTGAGCTGGCCCAGAAGTCACAGGCCTGCAGGGCTGAGGCCAGGCCGGACGGGGGCCGGGGGCAGAGCAGTGTGAGGGGGACAGGCTCCTCCAGGCTGAGGGAGCAGGGGCCACAGGAAGGGCCAGGCGCCCAGAGGAGGGTAGGGGCCCTGGGCTCTAATCCAGGAGGCCACACTCACCAACCCAAGCTGTGTCCAGACACCCCAGCTGCAGCACACAGAGCCGGGTGGCCAGACCATGCCGGCCAGTCATCAGACCCAAGCGGATGGTGGCTGGGCTCAGAGGTGCCCCAGGTCTGGCCACCTGAGGTCCTGCTGGACCCCGCATTCACCCAGCCTCCTCTCTCACAGCCTCCACCACAGCCCCGAAAGTCTACCCTCTGACTTCTTGCTGCGGGGACACGTCCAGTTCCACCGTGACCCTGGGCTGCCTGGTCTCCAGCTACATGCCCGAGCCGGTGACCGTGACCTGGAACTCGGGTGCCCTGACCAGCGGCGTGCACACCTTCCCGGCCGTCCTGCAGTCCTCCGGGCTCTACTCTCTCAGCAGTGTGGTGACCGTGCCGGCCAGCACCTCCGGAGCCCAGACCTTCACCTGCAACGTAGCCCACCCGGCCAGCAGCACCAAGGTGGACAAGCGTGTTGGTGAGAAGACGGGCCCCAGGGAGGGTGTCCACTCCAGGAGACCAGGGTCAGCCCTTCTGCCTGCAGGGACCCCACCCCAGGAGTGCTGGGAACCAGGCCCAGCGTGTCAGGGGAGGCCCTGTCTGTCTCTCTCCTGACGGTCTCACAGGCTTGGGGAGGGTGTCGTCTGGAGTTTCCACCAGGTCCAGGGTGGCCGCAGGCTGGTCGACATCCACACGCCTGGACCCACAAAGACAGGCCCTGGGCTCAGACCTGCCAAAACCCGTCCCTGCCCTAAGCCCAGCCCATGACTTCCTGCCCTGGTAACCCCAGTCTCTTCTCTCTGCAGGGGTCTCCAGTGACTTCTCCAAGTGTCCTAAACCACCTCGTAAGTCGGGAAACCTTTTCTCCATCCAGCAGATGTGGACAGCACCAGGAGGACTCACGATGTGGGGGTGGAGGGGGATGGCTGCCTTAGATGAGTGATACTAATCTCCTGCCATGTCTCTGCCATCAGGCGTGAGGGGACCGTCTGTCTTCATCTTCCCCCCGAAACCCAAGGACACCCTGATGATCACAGGAAAGCCCGAGGTCACGTGTGTGGTGGTGGACATGGGCCAGGATGACCCCGAGGTGCGGTTCTCCTGGTTCGTGGACAACGTGCAGGTACACACGGCCAGGACGAAGCCGAGAGAGGAGCAGTTCAACAGCACCTACCGCGTGGTCAGCGCCCTGCCCATCCAGCACGACGACTGGACTAGAGGAAAGGAGTTCAAGTGCAAGGTCCACAACGAAGCCCTCCCGGCCCCCATCGTGAGGACCATCTCCAGGACCAAAGGTGGGCCAGGTGGGCGGGCCTAGGAGGGTCCCGTGGGCCAATCAGAGTGACCGCTGTGCTAACAGGCTTGTCTGTCCCCACAGGGCAGGCCCGGGAGCCGCAGGTGTACGTCCTGGCCCCACCCAAGGAAGAGCTCAGCAAAAGCACGCTCAGCATCACCTGCCTCGTCACCGGCTTCTACCCAGACTACATCGCCGTGGAGTGGCAGAGAGAGCGGCAGCCTGAGTCAGAGGACAAGTACGGCACGACCCCGCCCCAGCTGGACGCCGACGGCTCCTACTTCCTGTACAGCAGGCTCAGGGTGAACAAGAGCAGCTGGCAAGAAGGACACACGTACACCTGTGTAGTGATGCATGAGGCTCTGCACAATCACTACACACAGAAGGCCATCTCTAAGCCTCCGGGTAAATGAGCCACACGTCCCTGCACCAGCAAGCCCTCACCCGGCCCACCCTCCCCGGGCTCCAGGTCCAGCCAGGACCCTAGCCCCTCCCTGTGTGCATTCCTCCTGGGCCGCCATGAATAAAGCACCCAGGCCGCCCTGGGACCCTGCAACGCTGTGCTGGTTCTTTCCGAGGCAGAGCCCTGGGGAACGCCAGGCCTGCGGGGGGCGGGCTGAGCCCACTCTGGGCCACTTTGTTCAGCATCTGTGGGGGAGCTGACCCCTCTCCAGGCCAGACGCACAGTGAGTGGGTCCAGCAGGCCACCTGGGGGCTGCCTGAGGCCGTGGAGGGGCTTGGCCAGAGGCGCAGATCCACGGCCCCCTCCAGCCACCACCTGCTGGGCCGGACTCTGGACAGGAATGGGGGAAGCCCCCGAGACCCTCAGGGATTGAGGCCCAATGCTCCCGCCTCTGCTCCAGCCCACGCTGTGGGACAGGGCCGCGTCCTTGTCCCCAGGCCCCTGTCCCTGGGTGTCCGGAGCCCGTGTGTCCACTCTGGGCCTGCTTGGAGCCAGGCGTGCCGGGGGGTGGCCCTGCTTCACCCTCAGGCTCCCGAGGTCAGGCCTCATCCTCCTTTGGCCCAGAGATCTGCCCGCCTCTCCCTGCCGGGGGCCAGGCCTGTGCACCCAAGGGGAGGCCGTCCCTGTGCCTGAAAGGGGCCCAGGCTGGGAGCCCTGAGCGTCCAGGGCGGGGACCTAGCTGCTCCCTGTGGACACTGAGCCCAGAGCCAAGGACAACAAGCCCCAGCCCCACACACACACGAGACAGCCCACACCCGGCCTCCTCCACACGCACTCAGTGTCCACCCGCACACGAGCACACTCACCCCCGTCACACACCCACACGCCTGCACACACTCAGGTCTCGCACTCGGGGACCCATGGGGTGATCCCACGGGCCCAGACCCAGAGCTGGGTCTCGTAAGCCCTCCCTGTGGACACCAACTGGTCCCCATCCTCCAGCGCCCATGGGCTGCTCAGCGGCCCTTTCCCACACTGACCACACTGACCAGGTCAGACATCCGTCCCTCGCCTCCCCTCGGGCACCCACGCCCCTCCCTAGCAGGCTGAGATCCCCCCTCAGCCCCTCGTCCCGGCACCCTCACCCCTCGGGCACAGGGACACAGCCCGGCGCTGTCTGCCCTCCCTCCCCGGGGGCAGGGCCCAGGCACGTGTGCTCTGCTGACCCTCCCGGCTCCAGGCCTGGCCCCCAGGGCAGAGGAGGCCAGGAACTGAGCCTCTGTCCTGCGGGGAGGTGGGGTCAGGGCCCCAGCTCAGGGCACAGCTCAGGATGGCAGCAGGACCCCACAGGCCAGGCCCAGACAGCGGCCAGGGCTGGAGGGGTGGGGGCTGCGGCTGGGGCCCAGAGACACCTCAGGTGACCCCTGCCCGGCCCATGGGGGGATCACGCCCCCTTCTCCCCCGCAGAGGGAGCCCTGCCCCGAAGCCCCGATGACCCCGCCCAGCCCTCCCTGGGCAGACAGCACTGACCACCGCTCCCTGTGCAGACCTGCTGCTGGAGGAGGAGAGCTGTGCGGACGCCCAGGACGGGGAGCTGGACGGGCTCTGGACGACTATCTCAATCTTCATCACGCTCTTCCTGCTCAGCGTCTGCTACAGCGCTACCGTGACCCTCTTCAAGGTGGGGGGCCACCCTGCTGGGCCCTCGGGCCCCCCTCTGTCCCCAGGGTCCCCTCGGAGTCCCTCACCATCCATTGACTGTCTCTCACTGTCCACTCGCTCTCCACTCCCTGTCCATGGGAGCAACCCGGTGATGTTCAGGCTACTCACCCCACTCTCCCCGGCAGGTGAAGTGGATCCTCTCATCTGTGGTGGAGCTGAAGCAGTCGATCACTCCCAACTACAGAAACATGATCGGACAGGGCGCCTAGAGTGCCTGTGGGCCACGTCTGGACCACCTCAGACCCGGCTGGAGCACCCCTTTCAGCTCGTGACTCTCAGCCTGTGCCAGGGCTGCCCCTTTGCCTTGTGAGCTCGCTCACCCCTGAGCTCTCGGCCATCCTTGCCTGCACCTCAGAACTCCGGCACTGGAGCCACCACTGTCTGCCCCAGCCCCCCTCAAAGACCCAAGTGGAGAGCAGGTGATGCCCCAACCTGAGCTGATGGACTCCAAGGGCCTCTGTGCAGCCTGCAAGACACCATTGCCACCACATGCCCTACCAAGAATGCATGTGTCCAGGGCTGTCTGCAAAGGGCACCCGCATCTTGTCCAGGTTGGGATCCAGACCAAAGGTCTCCTTGGGAGGCCCCTGTGTCAGATTCTTGGGAACAGCTGTCCTGCAGGGGCCCAGCCTCCCAGCAGGGAAGCTCCTGGGAGGACCACTAACGGTTACTCAGGTCCCCTCCACCCAGGACGCTGCTGTGAGCAGGGCCCGGGCCCACGGCTGCTGCAGGAGCCCTGGTGGGGGGAGGGGTGACGTCCAGCCAGACAGGCCGCCTGGAGACGGGCCTGGTGACCGGTTCCCAGTGGACAGAGCTGGAGGGGCTCCCAGAACACAGGACGGCAGGGCAGCCAGTCCATCCCGGGCCCAACAGCCTGACACTCCCACAGGAGCTCGGCCTGCACCGAGAGTGGGGGCGAGAGGTGAGACCAGGGCCCCACAGAGGCCCAGCCCCAGGCCCCGGGGCCCCCCCTCGCCTCTCGGAACAGACTCTCCCGTCGTTGCAGAAATGTGCATGGGCTTCTCTGGGTGGGAGGCGCTGCCCCTAGGACTGGAAGGACCACAGTCTTGGGGCTTGGGAAGCTTCTTCTGTAGAATGTGGTGGCCTGTTCATTCTCTTTTCTGTCTCTTTATCTCTTTAATGACAATAAAGCATCTCTACTTCGCCTAGCTCACTGGCCAGTCTCCGTATGTTGACACACCTTCTCCCTTTGAGGAGTCCACAGCCTGGCTGCCCCACCCCCACTGGCCCCTGGGCTTCCTGACCGCCCCCCTCACCTGCACCTAGAGCCCCTGGTCCCATCCCTGCCTGACCCTGGGGTGCCTGACCCCCACCCACTACCCGCCCCTAGGGCTCCCCTCAGCCTCCTGGGCAGAGGCCAGCCTGGCACCAGGGGAGCCACAGACAAGCGCCCGTGTAGGGTGGTCAGCACAGGAGGCTGTAACAAACACCGCAGGGGGCTTGGACCACAGGCATCGGCGCTCCCTCCCTGGAGCCTGGGACCCTGGATCCAGGAGCACAGGGCCCGCTCCTGCTGAGGCCTGTCTCCGGGGGGTGCAGATGCCGTGTCCTCGCGGGCACTCCTCTGTGCCCGTCTCTGCCCTCTATGGGGTGTAGACGCCATGTCCTCGCGGGCACTCCTCTGTGCCTGTCTCTGCCCTCCGGGGGGTGCAGACGCCGTGTCCTCGAGGGCACCCCTCTGTGCCCGTCTCTGCCCTCACCTCCTCCTAGAGGGTCTCCAGTCAGGCTGGACGAGGGCCCACCCTGGGACCCCAGCTCACCCTCATCTCCTCTTCAGAGACGCTGCCTCCAAAAGCAGTGACGCTTGAGGTCTGGGGGTCAGGGCTGCAAGATTTGAACTTGGGGTCACAGTTCTGCCCCAAACAGGCGGGTTGGTGCCGGAAACCCAGAGCAGGAGGGGACACCAGTGAAGGCGGGCCAGGAGGGGCAGCTGGGGGCGGGATGTCAGAGGGCCCTGCCTCAGTGCTCAGGACACACTGGTCAGTGAGCAGGGCCTCAGAGGGCGCTGGGGACCCTGTGCTCAGCCTGGGCTGCACAGAGGCAAGAGCTGCACCACGGGAAGCGCGGGAGGGGCCCAGGGCCCCAGAGAGGGACCAGGAAGGGCGGCTGCCTGCACAATGAGGCCTCTGTGTCCACTAGCCGGCCTGGGCGCAGGATGCAGTCAGGACTCCATCCTCCCAGACACCGGGGACTGAGGAGACTGGACACTCCCCAAGGGCGGAGGAGGATCCTGCTCAGGGACAGCTCCAAGAAGGGGGCCAGGGCCTGGGAGGGTGCTGGCCGTTCTGGGCTCTCTCCGGAGGGCATTTTCAGGGAGCTGAGTCATAGTGGGGAGGTGCCTCGTCAGCTGGGGGCCTTGCTAGTGTTTTTCCAAACCTTTCAGGAGTAGGAGAGGACCTGCCACTGGACAGCCCTGGTCCTTGCCTGCTTTGTCAAGAAAGAATTCAGATGAGGAGGCAAAAGGTAAAACTGAAAAGTATGTTGAAAAAGAAAAGTACATGTGGAAAGACACCAGGGCAAACTCGAGAGAGAGCCCCACGTCCAGAAAACTTGGCGGTTTAGTCATTAAGTCATGGCCAACGCTTGGGGCCCCATGGACTCTAGCCTGCAAGGCTCCTCTGTCCATGGGATTTCCCAGGCAAGAATACAGGCAAGAATGGGTTGCCATTTCCTTCTCCAGAGGATCCTTCCAACCCAGGAATCAAACCCAGGTCTCCTGTATTGTAGGCAGATTCTTTAAGAATTGAGCTACAAGGGGTAGCAGTGTTCCAGATCTTTGTCTTCCTTCAAGCCGGTCATCTTGCTTTGCCCACAGCTCCCCCCAGGCTAATTTGTCTCAGGACCCTCCCCTGGGTGTGCACCCACTCCTCAGCCAAGCTGGATCTCAAAGTGAAGTTTCTGGGGGGAGCAAGACTCATTATGGCCTGGCGTTATTCCCTGACTTTTGACCCACAAGGAAACTTTCTGCATATGTGTAGTATTTCACATGTCCCAAAAAGGAGTAGAGATCCCTTCATTCTTTACTCAAACACAGTTTTGCCCCTCTTTGTTGATTATTGCCATGACTATTACTTTAACATGTTTACAAGAGACAAAGATGGCCTATTTACCCTCTTTTTACCAATGCTGTAAAGAACAATATTGCATAGGAACCTGGAATGTTAGGTTCAAGAATCAAGTGGTCAGCAAGGAGACAGCAAGAGTGAACATCAACTTATTAGGAATCAGTGAACTAAAATGGATGGGAATGGGCAAATGTAAGTCAGATGACTATTATATCTACTGCTGTGGGCAAGAATATCTCATACTAAATGGAGTGGCCCTCATACTGAATGAAAGAGTCTGAAATGCAGTACTTGGGTGCAATCTAAAAAAAAAAAAAAAAGGCAGAATGATTTCAGTTCATTTCTAAGGCAAACAATTCAACATCACAGTAATCCAAGTCTATGCCTCAACCATTAATGCCAAAAAGGCTGATGTTGAAAAGCTGAAGACCTATAGGACCTTCTAGAACTGACACCCAAAAAAGATGTCTTTTTCATCCTAGGGGACTGGAATGCAAAAGTAGAAAGTCAAGAGATACCTAGAGTAACAGGTAAGTTTGACCTTGGAGCACAAAAAGAAGGAGGGAAAAGGCTAACAGAATTTTGCCAAGAGAACAACATGGTGGTCAAGCAAACACCCTCCTCCAAGAACACAGGGATGACTCTAAACATGCACATCACCAGGCGGCCATACCAAAATCTAACTGATTATATTCTTTGCAGCTGAAGACAGAAAAGCTCTATAAAGTAAAAAAAAAAAAAAAAAAAAACAAGACCTGGAGATGACTGTGGCTCAAATCATGAACTCTTTATTTCAGAATTCAGGCTTAAATTGAAAAAAGTAAAGAAAACCACAAGACCATTCAGGTATGACCTAAATCAAAAGCCTTATGATTAAACAGTGGAGGTGACAAATACATTCAAGGGGTTAGATCCAGTAGACTGAGAACGGGAAGAACTATGGATGGAAGTTCATAACACTGTAACAGGAGGCGGTGACCAAAACCACCGCAAAGAAGAAGAAATGCAAGAAGGCCAAGCGGTGGCCTGAAGAGGCCTCACACACAGCTGAGAAAAGAAGAGAAGTACAAGGCAGAGGAGAAAGGGAAAGATACACCCAGCTGAATGCAGAGTTCTAGAGGGGAGATAGGAAAGCCTTCTCAAGCGAACAGTGCAAAGAAATAAAGGAAAACAATAGGACAGGGCAGGCTAGAGATCTCTTCAAGAAAACTGGAGAGATCAAGGGAATATTTCACACAGAGACAGGCGCAATAAAAGACAGAAGTTGTATGGACCTAACAGAAGCACAAGAGATTAAGAAGAGGTGACAAGAATACACAGAAGAGCTACACGAAAATGGCCTTTGCTGTCGTTCAGGAGCTAAGGCATGTCCAGTTCTTTGTGGCACCATAAACTGCAGCATGCCAGGCTTCCCTGCCCTTCACTATCTCTTGGAGTTTGCTCAGACTCATGTCCACTGAGTAAGTAAGGCCATCCAACCATCTCATCCTCTGTCGCCCTCTTCCCCTCCTGCCCTCAGTCTTTCCCAGCATCGAGTCCGCCCTTCGCATCAGGTGACCAGAGTATTGGAACTTCAACATCAGTCATTTCAATGACTATTCAGGGTTGGCTTCCTTTAGGATTGATGGATTTGATCTCCTTGCTGGGCAAGGGACTCTTAAGAGTCTTCTCCAGCAACACAATTCAAAAGCATCCATTCTTCAGTGCTCAACCTTCTCTATGGTCCAACTTTCATATCAGTGTATGACTACTGGGAAAACAAAAGTCTTAATGACCCGGAAACCATGATGGTGTGATCACTCACCTAAAGCCAGACATCCTGGAGAATGAAGTCAAGCAGGCCTTAGGAAGCATCACTATGAGCAAAGCTAGTGGAGTTCCAGCTGAGCTATTTCAGACCCTAAAAGATGGCACCATTAAAGTGCTGCACTCAATATGCCAGCAAATTTAGAAAACTCAACAGTGGTCACAGGCCTGGAAAAGGTCAGTTTTCATTCCAATTCCAAAGAAAGGCAATGTCAAAGAATGTTCAAGCATATAGTTGCACTCATTTCACAACTAGTTAGGTTATACCTCAAATCCTTCAAGCCAGGCTTCAATAGTAGTGAACAGAGAACTTCCAGATGTACAATCTGGATTCAGAAAAGGCAGAGGAACCAGAGATCAAATTACCAACATCCGTTGGATCATAGAAAAGGCAAGGGAATTCTAGAAAAACATATACTTCTGCTTCATTGACTATGCTAAAGCCTTTGACTCTGTGGATTACAGCAATCTTTGGAAAATTCTTAAGGAGATGGAAATACCAGACCTCCTTACCTGCCTCCTGAGAAACCTGTATGCAGGTCAAGAGACAACAGGTAGAACTAGACATGAAAAAATAGACTGATTTGAAATTGGGAAAGGAGAACATCAAAGCTGTATATTATCACCCTGCTTATTTAACTTCTATGCAGAGTACACCATGCAAACTGCTGGGCCAGATGAAGCACAAGCTGGAATAAAGATAGCCAGGAGATATATCAACCACCTCAGATATGCAGATGACACCACCCTTATGGCAGAAAATGAAGAGATGAGGGTGATAGAGGAGAGTGAAAAAGCTGGCTTCAAATTCAACATTCAAAAAACAGATCAGATTCCCATAAGGATAACTGTAGGTNCCCCTCTCTGCCCCTCTCTGTCCCTCCCTGTCCCCTCTCTGCCCCTGGAGGAGCCCTGTTGACTCATCTCTGCTCACCCCCCGCCCCAGGTGAAGTGGATCTTCTCATCAGTGGTGGAGCTGAAGAGGACGATCGTCCCCGACTACAGGAACATGATCGGGCAGGGCGCCTAGAGCTCCTGTGGGCAGAGTCCAGGGTGGCCACAGAACCGTCTGGACAGCGTCCATTATTTCGAGCATCAACCTGCACCAGGCCTGCTCCTTCACGCTCTGACCCAGCAACCTCTGACCTCTTGGCCAGCCTTGCCCGCATCTCTACCTGCAGGCCTCGTGGTCACCAAAACCTGCCCCCACCCCCGGAGACCCGAGTGGACAGGAGGCATAGACCCCACCCGAGCTGATAAACGCTGAGGCCTTCTGGGAAGCCAGCAAGACACCAATGGGCTGCGAGTCCCCCACCAGGAACACACAGGTCAGAGTTCAGGTCTGCCTGGAGGAGTAGGAGGCTGGGTCCAGGGCTGTCTGCACAGGGCACCCGCATCTCATCCAGGCCAGGATCCAGAACACAGGGTCTCTGAAGGAGGAAGCTAAGTTCCCACGCCATATGCGCAGCCCCCAGCCCCCACATCTGGTCCAGGCCTGGATTCAGACAACAGGTCTCTGGGGGAGGCCCCTGTGTCAGATCCTTGGGAACAGCTGTCCTGCAGGGGCCCAGCCTCCCAGCAGGGAAGCTCCTGGGAGGACCACTAATGGTTACTCAGGTCCCCTCCACCCAGGACGCTGCTGTGAGCAGGGCCCGGGCCCACGGCTGCTGCAGGAGCCCTGGTGGGGGGAGGGGTGACGTCCAGCCAGACGGGCCACCTGGAGACGGGCCTGGTGACCGGTTCCCAGTGGACAGAGCTGGAGGGGCTCCCAGAACACAGGACAGCAGGGCAGCCAGTCCATCCCGGGCCCAACAGCCTGACACTCCCACAGGAGCTCGGCCTGCACCGAGAGTGGGGGCGAGAGGTGAGACCAGGGCCCCACAGAGGCCCAGCCCCAGGCCCCGGGGCCCCCCCTCGCCTCTCGGAACAGACTCTCCCGTCGTTGCAGAAATGTGCATGGGCTTCTCTGGGTGGGAGGCGCTGCCCCTAGGACTGGAAGGACCACAGTCTTGGGGCTTGGGAAGCTTCTTCTGTAGAATGTGGTGGCCTGTTCATTCTCTTTTCTGTCTCTTTATCTCTTTAATGACAATAAAGCATCTCTACTTCGCCTAGCTCACTGGCCAGTCTCCGTATGTTGACACACCTTCTCCCTTTGAGGAGTCCACAGCCTGGCTGCCCCACCCCCACTGGCCCCTGGGCTTCCTGACCGCCCCCCTCACCTGCACCTAGAGCCCCTGGTCCCATCCCTGCCTGACCCTGGGGTGCCTGACCCCCACCCACTACCCGCCCCTAGGGCTCCCCTCAGCCTCCTGGGCAGAGGCCAGCCTGGCACCAGGGGAGCCACAGACAAGCGCCCGTGTAGGGTGGTCAGCACAGGAGGCTGTAACAAACACCGCAGGGGGCTTGGACCACAGGCATCGGCGCTCCCTCCCTGGAGCCTGGGACCCTGGATCCAGGAGCACAGGGCCCGCTCCTGCTGAGGCCTGTCTCCGGGGGGTGCAGATGCCGTGTCCTCGCGGGCACTCCTCTGTGCCCGTCTCTGCCCTCTATGGGGTGTAGACGCCGTGCCCTCACGGGCACCCCTCTGTGCCCGTCTCTGCCCTCCATGGGTGCAGATGCCGTGTCCTCACGGGCACTCCTCTGTGCCTGTCTCTGCCCTCCGGGGGGTGTAGCCCCTCTGTGCCCACCTCTGCCCTCTGTGGGTGCAGACGCCATGTCCTCACAGGGCACCCCTCTGTGTCCGTCTCTGCCCTCCATGGGTGCAGACGCCGTGTCCTNCAGCTGCAGCACACAGAGCCGGGTGGCCAGACCATGCCGGCCAGTCATCAGACCCAAGCGGATGGTGGCTGGGCTCAGAGGTGCCCCAGGCCTGGCCACCTGAGGTCCTGCTGGACCCCGCATTCACCCAGCCTCCTCTCTCACAGCCTCCACCACAGCCCCGAAAGTCTACCCTCTGGCATCCAGCTGCGCGGACACGTCCAGCTCCACCGTGACCCTGGGCTGCCTGGTCTCCAGCTACATGCCCGAGCCGGTGACCGTGACCTGGAACTCGGGTGCCCTGAGCAGTGGTGTGCGCACCTTCCCGGCCGTCCGGCAGTCCTCCGGGCTCTACTCTCTCAGCAGTGTGGTGACCGTGCCAGCCAGCACCTCCGGAGCCCAGACCTTCACCTGCAATGTAGCCCACCCGGCCAGCAGCACCAAGGTGGACACACGTGTCACTGCAAGGCCTCGGGTCCCGAAGACAACTCCAGTGTCAACTCTCCGTCCTATAAAACCCACAACCCAAGGTATGTGAACCCCACACTCCCGCCTACAGGGCCTCACCCCAGGGGTGCTGTGAACCAGGCCCAGCGTGTCAGGGGAGGCCCTGTCTGTCTCTCTCTCTCCTGGAGGTCTTGCAGGCTTGGGGAGGGGGTCGTCTGGAGTTTCCACGAAGTCCAGCCTGCTGCAGGCTGCATGACACCTCGGCTCCTGGCCCCACAGAGGCGGGCCCGGGGCTCAGCTACTAAAACCTGTCCCTGCCCTAAGCCCAGCCCCTGGCTTCCTGCCCCTGGTAACCCCAGTCTGCTCTCTCTGCAGAGCCCGGACCCGAACAGAAGCCCTGCCAGTGTCCCAAATGCCCAGGTGAGTCAGCTGGCGTCACCCTCTGTCCGGCAGTGGCGGACAGCCCTCGGGGGCAGCCGGGTGGAGAACCCGCACCCAAAGGGTTTCACAAGTGCAGAACCCCCACCATGCTTTCTCACCAGCCACAGAACCTCTGGGAGGACTGTCTGTCTTCATCTTCCCCCCGAAACCCAAGGACACCCTCACAATCTCTGGAAAGCCCGAGGTCACGTGTGTGGTGGTGGACGTGGGCCAGGATGACCCCGAGGTGCAGTTCTCCTGGTTCGTGGACAACGTGGAGGTGCACACGGCCAGGATGAAGCCGAAAGAGGAGCAGTTCAACAGCACCTACCGCGTGGTCAGCGCCCTGCCCATCCAGCACCAGGACTGGCTGAGGGGAAAGGAGTTCAAGTGCAAGGTCAACAACAAAGGCCTCCCAGCCCCCATCGTGAGGACCATCTCCAGGACCAAAGGTGGGCCAGGTGGGCGGGCCTAGGAGGGTCCCAAAGGCCAGTCAGAGTGACCGCTGTGCTAACAGGCTTGTCTGTCCCCACAGGGCAGGCCCGGGAGCCGCAGGTGTACGTCCTGGCCCCACCCAAGGAAGAGCTCAGCAAAAGCACGCTCAGCATCACCTGCCTCGTCACCGGCTTCTACCCAGAAGAGGTAGACGTGGAGTGGCAGAGAGATGAGCAGCCTGAGTCGGAGGACAAGTATCACACGACCCCGCCCCAGCTGGACGCCGACGGCTCCTACTTCCTGTACAGCAGGCTCAGGGTGAGCAAGAGCAGCTGGCAGGAAGGAGACACCTACGCGTGTGCAGTGATGCATGAGGCTTTACGGAATCACTACAAAGAGAAGTCCATCACTAAGTCTCCGGGTAAATGAGCCACACGCCGCTGATCTAGTGAACGTTCCCTCATCCACCTGCCCCTCCCCACGAATCCCAGGCTCCAGGTCCAGCCAGGACACCCTAGCCCCTCCCTGTGTGCATTCCTCCTGGGCCGCCATGAATAAAGCACCCAGGCCGCCCTGGGACCCTGCAACGCTGTGCTGGTTCTTTCCGAGGCAGAGCCCTGGGGAACGCCAGGCCTGCGGGGGGCAGGCTGAGCCCACTCTGGGCCACTTTGTTCAGCATCTGTGGGGGAGCTGACCCCTCTCCAGGCCAGACACACAGTGAGTGGGTCCAGCAGGCCACCTGGGGGCTGCCTGAGGCCGCGGAGGGGCTTGGCCAGAGGCGCAGCTCCACGGCCCCCTCCAGCCGCCACCTGCTGGGCCGGACTCTGGACAGGAATGGGGGAAGCCCCCGAGACCCTCAGGGATTGAGGCCCAACGCTCCCGCCTCTGCTCCAGCCCACGCTGTGGGACAGGGCCGCGTCCTTGTCCCCAGGCCCCTGTCCCTGGGTGTCCGGAGCCCGTGTGTNAAGGGGGCCAGGGCCTGGGAGGGTGCTGGCCATGCTGGGCTCTCTCCGGAGGGCATTTTCAGGGAGCTGAGTCATCGTGGGGGCATGCTAGTGTTTGCACAAGCCTTTCGGGGAGAAGGGAGGTCTGCCGCTGGACAGCCCAGGCCTGGGCCCAGCAAGACTGGCTGCAGACAGGGAGCTGCCATCATGTCAGCGTGAACACATCACCCCAAGGCCCTCGGAGGTGCTGATCCAGGCTCCTGTGGGTAGACGGGCAGACAGAGGACTTCACACATCAGTCTGAGGACCAGATGTAAGACTGGGTGCCGGGAGGGGTCCAGCAGGATGGCCATGGGGTGGACATCATGGTCCAGGAAACCATCTGGCCCTGGGGGACCCGGCCAGGCCACATGTACATGAGGCCTCTCTGCCAGCAGGCTTTGGGGGTCCCCCACACTCTGCTTTTCCCACACACTAGCCATCTAACCAAGATGCTGACCATCCAATCAGCCATCCAGCCTGCCCAGCCCTGGGCCTTGCCCCTCACATCTGTCTCCCAGACCAGCAATCAGCCACCCGCTGGTCCAGCCATCAGGAAGGCTAGGGTGGGCAACTTGAGCGCTGGCTATCTGGCCTCCTAGCTGAACACAACCCCTGGCAAGGCTACTCTTGGGCCCCTGGAGAACTGACCCCCCACACCACCTTCCAGGACTCCCATGCTGACCTCTCAAAAGCCACACCACAGGGCACCCCTCCTCACCCCTCGTTTGTTTCCCTCTGTCGATTTAAAAACATTCACAACCGAAAAGTTACGAGCTATGTTTAATTGGGTGGGAATTTTTAGGGCTTCAAGCCCGGGGGCAGCACCTCAAACACCCTGAGAGAACTGCTCGAGGAGGGGAGGGGCGGAGCCAGCATGTAGAAATTTGCAACAAAGGGCAGGCAATCCGAATGTCAAAAAGTTATTGTTAATTAAATAAAATCGGAAGCCCAAGATAAGGGACTTCGCACTTTTCTGTACGCCTGAAGATACAAGAGTCTGGGTTCGCTGACTGGCTCCTTTTGTATGCACCTCAGCTATTCCGGGGCCTGCACCCTGTGACCTCACATCCTGAGTTCCCTAGGACTCACCATAGGGAGTGGGGGCAGCCTGCGGGCTTCTAGGAGGCTAGTGTTCTTGCTCCTGAGTGCCCTCCCTCACACTGGAGGGATGCAGTCACTGATGACTGTGGCATTTTCGTTTACTGATGTGGCAGGAAATACTCTATTTCTCACCCCAACCTCTGCACATTCCCCATGCCCCTCAAAGCCCAGTGGGGGTGCCTGCCCTTGAGCCACTCCAGCTGTGCCCACATGAGCCTGAGGTCAGCCTCCAGCTGCCTCCTCACCCCAAGAGGCTCCAGAGTAAGAGCCCCGGGTCACACCTGCCACTGTGCCACCTAGTGTACATGCACCTCCATCTGAGTCTACACACAGAGACACACACACACAACATTAGTGTGTTACCACATGTACACACACTTGCATCTGCATCTACACACACACACACACACCATGTGCATCTACACACACCTCCATTGTGTCTACACACACAAACTCACTCATCCTGTCAGTGTGTCACCTCCTGTACACACAACCCATCTGCATGTACACACACCTCCATTTGTGTCTGCATACACATATCCACCCTGTCAGTGTGTCACCTGGTGTGTGCACAACTCCATCTATGTCTACACACACACACACACACACACACACACCTGTCAGTGTGTCACCTCCTGTACACACACCTCCATCTGCATCTATGCACACCTCCATCTGCGTCTATGAACACCTCCATCTTCACTGACACACGCACATCTGTCAGTGTGTCTCCTGTACACACACCTCCATCTGTGTCTATGCACACACACAGGAGCCCTGACACACATCTATCAGTGCCTCACCTCATGTACACATACCTCCATATGCATCTTACACACACACACACACACACACACACACACACACACTCCTCCACCATGAGGCCCCCGTCCCAGCCTCCTGCCTTATCCCATGGGATCATCTGAGCTCTGAAGCCTGATGCAGCCTCCGTGGTGTGGTGTCTTTGGTGCGGTGTCCCTGGGGGCCCAGGCTATCGAGTGGTCAGTGTGAGCAGGAGAGGGAAAGAAGAGGGGCAATGGACTGAATGCTTCCCTGAGATGCCTGTGTTGAAGCCTTCAGCCCGAATGTGATGCCACTCAGAGATGGGGCTTTGAGAAATGATGTGGTCCTGATGGTGGAGCCCTTTGGAAATGGATTGCTGTCCCTGTCAGGACCCCCAGAGCTCTCAGTTCTCCTGTGTCACAGCAGGGAGATGCCACCTATGAACCAGGAAGCAGCCCCCACAAGACACCGAGTCTGCCAGCACTGTGACCTTGAACTTCCTGCCCCAAGAACAGTAAGAGCATGTCTGCCATCCACACATCTGTGGTGCCTGGTCAGAGCAGCCAGACCCACTGAGACAGGAAACTCCTGGCCAGATGCCCCCACCCCCAGGACCCAGTTGGATTGGCAGAGCAACACTTGGGCTACTAAGATGGGGGAGGGACCCACCACAATCAGAGTGTGGGCACGTGAGACCCCACGCACTTGCTACCAAACCCCCACCATGAGCTCAGCCTGCATGGGTGGGCCCGGGGACTGGCCAGGCCAGGGAGTGAGGTTCCTGTGGAGTCCCGGCAGGGGCTGTCCTGGTCCACAGACTCCTGGCACTGCAGTTGCCAGGGCACCAGGCAGCCCAAAGTCACAGGGTCAGTCAGCCTTGCGGGGAGGGGTGGGGAGAGCAGATGGGCCACCCCCAAGAGGCTCTTACAGGCATCCCCAGATGTGTCTGAACCCCTGAACAAAGGAGGGAGCCAGGACGGGCACCCATCTGCCCACTGCCCCTGTGGACTCGTCAGACTGCTCTGCAGGCTGGGGTCACTGTGGCCAAGGCCTGCCCAGACCCACCCAGAATGGCCCAATCGTGGGCTCTGGCTAGGGACCAGTAAATAGAGGTGTTGGTCACAGCATTAGCATGACTTCAGGTTGGGTGTTAGTCCCCACCACCACTACCTCCAGGCTCCCTTCAAATGTAGGCTGCAGAGGACCAAGCCAGAGGAGGGGGCCAAGGGGAACTGTATAGCTTGCCCCGGGGGGCATCAAGCCAGGTGAGAAGCCAACAGCATCAGACACAGACAGACCCGGCAGGGCACAGTCAGGACAAGACTGACACACCAGCTCTCAGGGAGCTGGCTTCAGGCTCCTTGAGTGTGTCCTCATCCTGGGGGTGTGCTGGTGACTGTCCCCACAGCTCACCACACACCCCCTATGGCTCTGTCCCTTGGTGCAATGATGCTCCCCTCGCACTGGCCTTGCCTCAGCTGTAGGAGCATGCGTGGCAGCGTCCACCACAGCCCACACCTGCTCCGTCCCTCCACCCTGACAGTGGCAAGTTCCAGAAACACCTGCTCCTTTGACCTGGATCCCAGAACAGAGAAGCCCAGACAGCCTGCAGGAGACACAGCCACAAAAGAGAAATGTGGCCTGACAGCACGGCCTGTTCACCTGGGGCTGGGATGCTGGCATCCTGGTGAGAGCTGGCGACACAGTCATCCTCAGACGCCACTGAGCAATGTAAGCTCAACGAGTATGAACGTCATAACACATCTGACGTGTGCAGAGTCCTGACTGTTCCAGAGTTTTCAGAGACTATTAGGGTTGTCAAGACAAACAGAACCAACAAGACAAAGATGACTCATGCATTGCATATATCCATACAATACAGCTACACGTATATGCACGCACATCAAAGACAGAGCTGCGAACACAGAGAGGACGGGTCCAGGTATCGGTGACACATGCGCATCCATGCAAACCTAGAGACAGAGCTGTGAACACAGAAAGGACGGGTCCAGGTATCAGTGACACATGCGTATCCACGCACACCTAGAGACAGAGCTGTGAACACAGAGAAGGACGGGTCCAGGTATCCGTGACACACGCGTATCCACGCACACCTAGAGACAGAGCTGCAAACACAGCAAAGGACGGGTCTAGGTATCAGTGACACACGCGTATCCATGCACACCTAGAGACAGAGCTGTGAACACAGAGAAGGACGGGTCCAGGTATCCGTGACACACGCGTATCCACGCACACCTAGAGACAGAGCTGCAAACACAGCAAAGGACGGGTCTAGGTATCAGTGACACACGCGTATCCATGCACACCTAGAGACAGAGCTGTGAACACAGAGAAGGACGGGTCCAGGTATCCGTGACACACGCGTATCCACGCACACCTAGAGACAGAGCTGCAAACACAGCAAAGGACGGGTCTAGGTATCAGTGACACACGCGTATCCATGCACACCTAGAGACAGAGCTGTGAACACAGAGAAGGACGGGTCCAGGTATCCGTGACACACGCGTATCCACGCACACCTAGAGACAGAGCTGCAAACACAGCAAAGGACGGGTCTAGGTATCAGTGACACACGCGTATCCATGCACACCTAGAGACAGAGCTGTGAACACAGAGAAGGACGGGTCCAGGTATCCGTGACACACGCGTATCCACGCACACCTAGAGACAGAGCTGCAAACACAGCAAAGGACGGGTCCAGGTATCAGTGACACACGCGTATCCATGCACACCTAGAGACAGAGCTGTGAACACAGAGAAGGACGGGTCCAGGTATCCGTGACACACACGTATCCATGCACACCTAGAGACAGAGCTGTGAACACAGGAAGGACGGGTCCAGGTATCGGTGACACATGCGTATCCACGCACACCTAGAGACAGAGCTGTGAACACAGAAAGGACGGATCCAGGTATCCGTGACACACGCGTATCCATGCACACCTAGAGACAGAGCTGTGAACACAGAGAGGATGGGTCCAGGTATCGGTGACACACACGTATCCACGCACACCTAGAGACAGAGCTGTGAACACAGAGAGGACGGGTCCAGGTATCGGTGACACACGCGTATCCATGCACACCTAGAGACAGAGCTGTGAACACAGAGAGGACGGGTCCAGGTATCAGTGACACACACGTATCCACGCACACCTAGAGACAGAGCTGTGAACACAGAGAGGACGGATCCAGGTATCGGGGACACACGCGATCCATGTACACCTAGAGACAGAGCTGTGAACACAGGAAGGACGGGTCCAGGTATCGGTGACACACGCGTATCCATGCACACCTAGAGACAGAGCTGTGAACACAGAGAGGACGGGTCCAGGTATCGGTGACACACGCGTATCCATGCACACCTAGAGACAGAGCTGTGAACACAGAGAGGACGGGTCCAGGTATCGGTGACACACGCATATCGACACACAGAGACGACAAGCTTTCTTTCAAAGACCTGGCTGTCTGCTAGCATGGGGCTGGCAGGCAGGGCTCACACATGTGGGGCAGGCCAATGGGCTGGAGGCTCAGCCAGGAGCAGCTGCTGCTGTCTTGAGAAAGAAGTCCTTCCTCCCCGAGGAAGCGTCAGTTCTGTTTTCAGATCCTTCACTGGTCAGATGAGGCTTGCCCACGTCGCAGAGGGTCAGCTCCCTTACTCAAAGCCCTTTGGTTGTGGACATTAACCACGTGTACAAAATCCCTTCACAGCAACACCCGGACTAGCGTCAGAATGAATCACCTCGCTGAGTGGGCCTGTGAGGCTGACCCTCACAAGGGCCTAAGCTCGTTTGCGCCCACGACACCCCACAAGGCCGGGTCACTGCTACTACCTTACCATTGAAAGAAGCGAACGCCTGCAGCCCTGTCTGTGGGGACCCCCTGCCTCCGGCGGGAGGGAGGTGCCAGGGCTTCGTCTATGTCTTCTGAGCCCAAAGCTCATGTTGTCTCCGTTGCCCACACTGCCTCTTACAGAGACGCTGGGAGGCCCTCCTGGTCAGATTCCTGCCCTCGGGACAGGCTGCCTGAGGGCACCCATCCAGCTGGGAGGCTTTCAGAGCGAAAGAAGCCCTGGAAGGTCTGTTTATCTGCTGGACAGCTCCTCCCCCGCTGGCAACTCTGCCATCCAGCCAGGCTCCGAGTGTCCCTGGAATGACCCAGGCGTGGCCTCTGCCCTCAGGAAAGGCAGAGCAGGGCAAAGCCAGGCACCGAGTGAGTTCTCCCACAAGCAGTGACACGAGGGCTGCCACGGCCAGGGCTGTGAATGGGCAGCCGGGGCAGGAGGCCCTGCCGCAGGGAAGACAGCCGCTTCTGCAGGGCCAGGGCAAGCTTCCCAGGGCGCGCCCTAAAGCAGCACCCCGGGGCCACGGCGCGGCGGCCTTGGGTCTGCTGGTCAACGCCCTCCAGGCCACAGGGCTTCCTGGACTCGGGCTGCATGAGGCCGCTTGGGAGGACATCGCAGTGACCTGCTGAAGAGCAGGTTTCGAAACACGGTCTGAGGACGAGCGGACACGCCAAGGACACCCCTCACAGGGCAGCACACACACTAGTGGGCCACACACAGTGCACAGGAGAGTTCAGAGTGTCGCGCGCATGCAGCTGCGTCAGGGGTGCAGAAGTGAGTTGACAGGGGCTTCCCTGGTGGCTCAGACGGCAAAGCGCCTGTCTACAACGCGGGAGAGGGAAGATCCTCTGGAGAAGGCAGTGGCACCTCACTCCGATACTCTTGCCTGGAGAATCCCATGGACAGAGGAGCTTGGTAGGGTACAGTCCATGGGGTCGCAAAGAGTCGGACACTGCTGAGCGACTTCACTTCCCCTTTCACTTTTCCTTGGTGATCCAGGGTTAAAATTCCACCCTGCAATGCAGGGGACACAGGTTAGCTCCTTGGTTGGGGAACTGAGATCACACATGCCGTGGGGCAACTTTGCCCGCGCACCACAACTGCTGAGCCCGCGTGCCACAGTGAAAGCGCCCACGCCAAGACGAAGATAAACGGCAACCAGATAAATGACCGCCTTCTGGAGGGGCTTTCCTCGCAGCTCGGCAGCGAAGAAGCCGCCTGCCCCTGCGGGAGACGCGAGTTCCCTCCCTGATCCAGGAAGACGCCACACGCCCCGGACACCTAAGCCTGGGAGCCGCAACTATCGACCCTGCGCTCTGGAGCCCACGCAGCTGAGAGCCCGCACCGCGTGAGAGAACCCACAGCAGCGAGAAGCCTGCGCACCTCCTCCAGAAAGCAGCACCCGCTCAGCGCACAACAGAGAGCCAGCACAGCCAACGTGAGCTAAATAGAGATGCTTTAAGAAATGAGTTTACAAGTGGGAGGCAGGGAAGAAACAACTCTCCTTCCAAAACAGAGAATTTGCATTGCCATCAGGTATCCGTGGCTTATGGAGTTATAAAGCAGCTCAAAGAGAGTGACAATCGTAGAGCCCTCTAGGGCCAGACAGCCTTGAAGGGTGTGCAAGACAGCGCCTTGCTTTCCCCAGACAACACAGGAAGCAGCCTTTTGGCCCACTGCCAAGTCTTTCACAGTTTCTCCTACTACCATACACAACGGAGACAGACCCAGACTAGACAGAGCTCCTGCAAACCAATCAGAAAAGCAACCAGCTTGGCAGAGAAGTGGTCAAGAGAATCAAACAGAGGTTTCACAAAAGATGTCCAAACAGCCCTCAAACGCTTGAAAGGAAACATGCTGGTCACCAGGGAAATGAAAGTGGAAACCACATCAGAGACAGTCCTGAGTCCAGCCCAGGTGGGGCGGCCTGGCCCAGACAAACCCCTGCAATGATTATAAGACTAACCCCCTGCAGTAATTATAAGACTAACCCCTTGCAATAATTATAATTATAAGACTAACCCCTTATAATAATTATAAGCCGTGGGAGAAAAAAAAAAAAAAACTAAAAAAGGATCTGAAGGCCCTGGGGAATGCCCTAGAGCCGCTGGAGACCCTCTGAGGGTCAGCCTGAGGAGGTGCCTGTGGCCTGGCACCAGGTGTGGCTCGGACACGGCAGGAGCTGCTGGCGGCTCAGGCGCCGCCTCACGGGGTGCAGGGCTGCTGGCAAGCGCCGCTGGGGCTTACGGAGAGAAGTCCAGAAAAGGAGGGGGCCACGGAAGGAGCGCCCCCGCAGCTGCAGCACACTCTGCACGGGTCCTCAACTGCCCCCTTCCCTGGGCGCGTGCAGGGAGAACTCCGAAGGGCCTGGAGAGGCACCAGCGGAGGCCAGAAGCACTGAGGTGACCTGAGCTGCTGCCAAACGCAGGAATGGCGCCGGAGCAGACAAACCGGAGCTAACTGCCTCCCAACAGAAAGTCGATCTTCGTCTGAGGAAGAGTACACAATCCATCGCCCTTGTTACGTTTAATCTGCAACACCAAGCACACACTCAAAACTCAC